>CAUYLG010016353.1:0-71220 GCA_963573385.1 Cacajao melanocephalus
AGACTGCATTCTAGCCTGGGCAGTAGAACAAGAATCCTGTTCTCTCTCCCTCTTTTTCTTCCTCTTTCTTTCTCTCATACATTCTTTTTTTTTTCTTTCTTTCACTCTCACTTTCTTTCCTCTCTTTTCCTTTCTTTCAAAAAAAATCTTTTCATAAAATCAGCTCCTGGCTTTATTGATTTTTTGAAGGTTTTTTTTTTTTTGTTTCTCGCTCCTTCATTTCTGCTCTGATCTTAGTTATTTCCTGTCTTCTGTCAGCTTTTGAATTTGTTTGATCTTACTCTTCTAGTTGTTTTAATTGTGATGTTAGGGTGTAGATTTTAGATATTTCCTTACCTCTCATGTGGGCATTAAGTGGTATAAATTTCCCTCTAGACACTGCTTTAAATGTGTCCCAGAGGTTCTGCTACATTGTGTCTTCATTCTCATTGGTTTTGAAGAATATCTTTATTAAATCTTCCTTCATTTCATTATTTATCCAGTAGTCATTTAGTTGTGCAGTTTTGAGTGAGTTTCTTAATCCTGAGTTCTAATTTGATTGCACTGGGGGCTGAGAGACTGTTTGTTATGATTTCTATTCTTTTGCATTTGCTGAGGAGAGATTTACTTCCAAGTATGTGGTCAATTTTAGAGTAAGTGTGATGTGGTGCTGAGAAGAATGTGTATTCTGTGGATTTAGGGGGAAGAGTTCTGTAGATGTCTATTACGTCTGCTTGGTCCAGATCTGAGTTCAAGTCCTGGATATCCTTGTTGATTTTCTGTTTTGTTGTTCTGTGTAATATTGACAGTGGAGTGTTAAAGTCTCCTACTATTATTGTGTGGGAGTCTAAGTCTCTTTGTAGGTCATTAAGAATTTGCTTTATGTATCTGGGTGCTCCTGTATTGGGTGTGTATATATTTAGGATAGTTAGCTCTTCTTGTTACATTGATCCCTTTACCATTATGTAATGCCCTTCTTTGTCTCTTTCAATCTTTGTTGGTTTAAAGTCTGCTTTATGAGAGATTAGGATTGCAATCCCTGCTTTTTTTTGGTTCTCCATTTGCTTGGTAAATCTTCCTCCATCTGTTTATTTTGAGCCTGTGTTACGTGAGATAGGTCTTCTGAATACAGCACACTGATGGGTCTTGACTCTATCCAATTTTCCAATCTGTGTCTTTTGATTGGGGCATTTAGCCCATTTACATTTAAGGTTAATATTGTTATGTGTGAATTTGATTCTGCCATTTTGATGGTAGCTGATTGTTTTGCCCATTAGTTGATGCAGTTTCTTCATTGTGTCGATGGTCTTTACCATTTGGTATGTTTTTGCAGTGGCTGGTACTAGTTGTTCTTTTTCATGTTTAGTGCTTCTTTCAGTAGCTCTCGTAAGGCAGGCCTAGTGTGATGAAATCTCTCAGCAATTGCTTGTCTGTAAAGGATTTTATTTCTCCTTCACTTATGAAGTTTAATTTGGCTAGATATGAAATTCTGGGTTGAAAATTCTTTTTTTTAAGTGTATTGAACATTGGCCCCCAGTCTTGTGGGGTTTCTGCCAAGATGTCTGCTGTGAGTCTGATGGGCTTCCCTTTGTGGGTAACCCGACCTTTGTCTCTGGCTGCTCTTAGCATTTTTTCCTTCATTTTGACCCTGGTGAATCTGACAATTATGTGCCTTGGGGTTGCTCTTCTTGAGGAATATCTTTGAGGTGTTCTCTGTATTTCCTGAATTTGAATGTTGGCCTGCCTCTCTAGGTTGGGAACGTTCTCCTGGATAATATCCTGAAGAGTGTTTTCCAACTTGGTTTCATTCTCCCCATCGCTTTCAGGTATACCAATCAAATGTAGATGTGGTCTTTTCACATAATCCCATATTTCTTGGAGGCTTTGTTCATTTCTTTTCACTCTTTTTTCTCTAATCTTGCCTTCTTGTTTTATTTCATTGAGTTGATCTTCAATCTCCGATATCCTTTCTTCCACTTGATCAATTCAACTATCGAAACTTGTGTTTGCTTCTCAAAGTTCTTGTGCCATGTTTTTTAGCTCCATCAATTCATTTTTGTTCTTCTCTAAGCTGGTTATTCTGGTTAGCATTTTGTCTAACCTTTTTTCAAGGTTCTTAATTTCTTTGCATGGTTAGAACATGTTCCTTTAGCTCAGAGAAGTGTATTTCCTACCTTCTCAAGCCAGTTTCTGTCAGTTCATGAAACTCATTCTCCATCCAGTTTTGTTCCCTTGCTGGTGAGGAGTTGTGATCCCTTGGAGTAGAAGAGGTGTTCTGGCTTTTAGCGATTTCAACCTTTTTGTGCTGGTTCCTTCCCATCTTTGTGGAATTTATCTACCTTTGATCTTTGAAGTTGGTGACTTTTGGATGGGATCTCTGAGTGGACATCCTTTCTGTTGATGTTGTAGCTATTTCTCTCTGCTTGTTAGTTTTCCTTAAGTCAGGCCCCTCTGCTGCAGGTCTGCTGGAGTTTGCTGGAGGTCCACTCCAGATCCTGCTTGCCTGGAAATCAGTGGCAGGGGCTTCCGAACAGCAAAGATTGCTGCCTTTTCCTTCCTCTGGTAGCTTCGTCCCAGAAGGGTACCCGCCAGATTTCAGCCAGAGCTCTTGTGTATGAGGTGTCTCTTAGGATATATAGGGGTCAGGGAGCCACTTGAGGAGTCAGTCTGTCCCTTTTCACAGCTCAAGTGCTGTTCTGGGAGCTCTGTTGCTCCCTTCAGAGCTGCTGGGAAGGGACATTTAAATCTGCTGAAGTGGAACTCACAGTGGCCCCTTTTCCTGGTTGCTCTGACTTGGGAAGGTGGGGCTTTATTTATATGACCTTGATGAGCTGCTGCCTTTTTTCAGAGATGCCCTGCCCAGCAAGAAGGGGGTCTAGTCACAGTCTACCTGTAGAGGCCTTACTGAGCTGCTGTGGGCTCTGCCCTGTTGCTGTGTAAGCTTTCTGGTGACTTTCTTTACACAGGCAAGGTTAGAACTGTCTCAGTAATGGCAGATGCCCCTCCCCTCACTGAGCTCAACACTCTCATATTGAGCTCAGACTGCTGTGCTGGCTGCTAGAATTTTAAGCCTGTGGGTCTTAGCTTGCTGGTCTTTGTGGGGGTATGACCCACCGAGGCAGACCACTTGGCTCCCTGCCTTCAGTCCCCCTTTTTCAGGGGAATGAGTGGTTCTGTCTTGCTGACATTTCAGGTGCCAGCTATAATGGCCACCCAGTTATGTGCTGGAAACCCAGGGTGCTGGCATTATAGGCACTAGTGAGAATATCCTGGTGTGTAGGTTGTAAAGACCATGGGAAAAAGCACAGTGTCTGAGCCAGAGTGCTAGAGTGTCCAGAAAAGTCCCTAATGGCTTCCCTTGGCTATGAGGGGGAGTTTTCTGGCCCCTTGCACTTCCTGGGTGAGGCAGTGCCCCACCCTGCTTCAGTTTGCCCTCCTAAGGCTACACCCACTGTCTAACCAGTCCCATTGAGATGAACCTGGTACCTCGGTTGAAAATGTGAAGATCACTCGCCTTCTGCATCACTCCCCCTGGGAACTATGCTCTGGAGCAGTTCCTATTTGGCTATCTTGGTGGAAGGCTGAGTGTTTTTTTTTTTTTAAATAGACTATGCTATGAACAGAATGAGCAGGACGAAATAAATAATAGGAAATGAACAAATGAACAATGGTAAGAATTACAGGCCAGGTGCAGTGGCTCACGCCTGTAATCCCAGCACTTTGGGAAGCTGAGGTGGGCGGATCATGAGGTCAAGAGATTGAGACCATCCTGGCCAACATGGTGAAACCTCGTCTCTACTAAAAATACAAAAAAATTAGCTGGGTGTGGTGGCGCGCGCCTGTAGTCCCAGCTACTTGGGAGGTTGAGGCAGGAGAATTGCTTGAACCCAGGAGGCGGAGGTTGCAGTGAGCCAAGGTGGTGCCACTGCACTCCAGCCTGGTGCCTGGTGATAGAGCGAGACTCTGTCTCAAAAAAAAAAAAAAAAAAAAAAGGATTACAAAGTAGGCATAACTATAACAAGCAGAGAAATATTTTAAAACAAGGAAACTTTGAGACTACTGATAAAATAGGAGACGTAGAAAAACCTACCTTCCATGCATTAAGAAAAAGGTTTTTTTTTAGAAAAACTTAAAGCAACAACTTTTAAAGTAAATAAATTCTTATTCTCATCTCTCCTTTGATTCCTCCAAATGACAAGACTAGAGATTTTTACAGGTGACTTCTAACAAAACATCAAGGCAACTTATTCAGAGAACATAGCAAAAAAAAAAAAATCGATTTTATAAAGTGAATGCAATTTTGTTAATAACTTTAGACAAGGAAAATTAAAATGTAGATTAATTTTACTTATGAATATGTTTTTTAAAAATCTCACCAGAAAACAGGAAAGAATAGCAATATAGTAGTATTTAAAGAAAATACAGCATGGGCAGGTGAAAGTTATCACAGGAATGCAAGATTTGTATAGCAGTAGAAAACCTATCCTGAGATAGTTCACATTAGTAGGGTGAATGACAGAAACAATATGTTCAGAAAAAGCATTACAAAATTTGGTTCAAATTCATGGTAATAATCCTTAGCAAAGTAGATAGAAAGTTTTTTTTTTTTAACTTTAAAGTAATATCTATTAAAAGTAGTTATTTCATGGTAAAATCAGATGCATTTTCATTCTATTTAGGAATCATACCTAGCATTTGGTATTGCTCTAGAGGTTTTAATCAGATCTAAGACATTTGAATTGGAAAGGAAAATGTGAAACTTTTGGTATTTGAAAATAGTAGAGAATTTTTGTAAGATGAAGAAAGAGAATATAGTAAAAGAATAGATATCATTCATATTAACAACAAAAAAACCCTATATGATATTGGGAATACATCTAACATAAGTTGTTCAAGATCTTTTTAGGAAAAAACTATACAATGTTTCTAAAAAGGACATAGAAAATCAGAATAAATGGAGATATACATCCTTTTGGATATATATCCTAAATGGGAAACGCAAATACAAAAATGTCCATTGTACTCAGATTAATTTAAAAATTCAATGCTATTCTACTCAAGTTATTAATGGACATTTGAAAATAAAAGTTGACCAACTAAGCCTTACTTCACATGGAAAAGAAAAATATCCAAGAGAATTCTAAATAAGATAAAAAAGGGGGAAAAGGAGAACATAAATAGAAAGAGAAGATGAGTCAGCTTTCCAGATCTAAAATAGTTTTTATAAAGCTAAAATCATAAATGGTAATTGAATTATATTTTCCAGGGATAGAAAATTGATAAGGAGAGGATCAGAAGTCACGTACGTTTGTGAGCATGATATGTGATACTGGTGACACTATTAATTGTTGGGGGAATCATGGAGTATTCAATAAATAAGAGCTTACATCAGGACCTAATAAAGTTAATTCCATATGGTTAAAGTTTAAGTAAGGAAAGCAAATCTTCAAATATTTAGATGATACTATAGAAATATATTTCTATGACCTTGGATTAAGGAAGGTTATTTTTTCACTAGTTTTTATTTGTTTGATTTGTTGTATTAAGCCAAAAAAGCAAACACCTAAAAGAAAAAATTTGATACAATACATTTAAGAATAAGTTCTTAAAATTGTGTACAACCTGAGATACTATAAACAAGTTGCAAACACAAATATCTAGAACAGTTTATTTGCAATACATATAATTGAAAATGCAAATAGATAGAATTATATAATAAGCATACAGTTGCAAAAGAATATACAGAATTCTTATGCATATATAAGTAGAAAATAATAGAAAATGAATATATAATAAGAGGAAACCTAACACTCTGATAAATATGTGACAAGTTGCTCATCCTCATTAATAATCAGAAAAATGTAAAACAGAGCAAAATGGTAGACCATGTGCATCCATTAGATTGGCCCTGACAATACCAAGCCTGGCAAAGAAATGAACCACACTATTTTTCATACTCTGCTTGGGGTACTATAAATTAGTATAACTACTGTAAAAGTAATTTCACTCTGAAGTAGAGTTGAAACTATTCAAAGCATTTTACCCAGCAATCCCACTTGCAGAAACTTGTCATGTAGTACACAGGGAGACTATCTATGTATCTATGTATCTATCTATCTATCTATCTATCATCTATCTGTCTATCTATCTGACTACCTATCACTGTAACATTATCTGCAATGGCAAATATTGGAAAACACCTAAGTGTCCGTAATTTAGAGAACATATTTCAGTGTGTCTATAAGATGTGATACTATATCACTGACAAAAAGTGGGAAATAGAGTTACTTATTTTGCATTGGTTGCAAGAAAACTCATAACCAAATATCTAGCCTTGCTTAAAGAAAAATTAAAAGATTCTGTGGTTTTCCTTTCATGAACTAATATCACACATAACTTTAAATTGTCCTGTGCCTATTTTATTTCTTAGAATCACACTGGAAGGATGTAACAGTAGAAACAGGGGCCCAGGTAAAACACTGCTATAGTAGGCTTAGCAATAGATGAAGGTGTCCAATCAGAGGGGTGGTAGGCAAGGAGAATGATGTTGAATGCATAGCCTATAGGCAAGCTTCGGTACATAAGTTGCAGGGCTTAGTGCAAAAATGAAAATGTGAGGCTCTTGTTCAAGAATTTAAAAGTTTAGGGTACAAAAAAATAGAAAGAATGAATAAGACCTGCTATTTGATAGCCTAACAGGGAGACCATAGTCAATAATAACTTAATTGCACATTTCAAAATAACTAGAAGAGTGTAATTGGATTGTTTATAAGACAAAGTGTAAATGCTTAAGGGAATGGATAGCCCATTCTCCGTGACGTGATTATCACACACTGCATGCCTCTATCAAAATATCTCATGTACCCCATAATGTGTATACCTGCTAGGTACGCACAAAAATAAAAAATAAAAAAGTCAATCTCTCTCTCTAAAAAGACATAAAAAATTAAAAGTTCAAAATGGCAATAGCCAAACATTAAACCAAGAATGAGGGCTTTCTAAGCAAGGGTCATCCCTGTGTGACTCCATGGGTCACATGCTTGTGAAGCCAGCTCTGGTGCAGAAGACAGAAGGGACATGATAGTTTGTGTCTTGGTTTGTGTCTTGGAAAGTAGGTGAATCGTGGTGCAAATATTCCCCTGGAATAGAGGGGAAGAGCAGAGAGCCTACAATGGGAAACTTGGGGTACATTACTATCTCAGGGGTTGGCAGAGGAAGAGAACCTGTAAGGTGACAGGTAAGGACCCTCACCATGGAAGGAAGACAATCAAGAGAGCCTGGTACCATGGATGCCAAAGTCTACAGAGATGGCCAATCCATGCAATTCATGACTGATCATTAGATTAGCATCTAAAAGTTAGGTGGGAATTTTGGGGAAGAACTGTTTTAGTGGAGCACTTGAAACCAAAGCACAATCGCATCAGATTGAGGAGTCACCTGGAGGTGTGACTGTAATAGGAGGAGAGAGCAACTGTGGAATGCATTGAAATTGGCTTGGTTGTGAAGGAAAGGATGGAGTTAGAGCAACGGTGGAAGGGAATGTTGGGTCAAAGAAAGGTTTGTTTTTGTTTTTCAAGATGATAGAGGCAAACAACATACTAACATGTGCACAGGACATGGTGAGTGGAGAGGGAGAGGTGAAAATCCAGGGGCGGTGGAGGAAACACTCAGTAGAGGGACAGTCCTGAAGAAGGCAGGAGAATCTAAGACAGAGCAGTTAGAGGAGTCGTGCTTAGAAGAGGCTTATGTCCTCCATGTTCGGAGTAAAGCCAGAAAGCACTGGTGTGGGCCAGGTCTGTTAGTTAATTTACAAACAGGAAGCTGCCATGGTTTCCATCCCACTTCCGTTTTCTCTGTGAAGAGTTTATGCCATTTGTGGGAATGATAAGGGATGATGGATGGGCAGAGGCTTACAGAGGTAGGGAGTCCCTCCCTTGAGCATGGGAGGAAACGATGACTAGGAATTCCAAATGGAACCAAGGACCCAAGGGAGGAATTGGGCCACGGATCTGAAAAAATATTTTCCTGTGTGTTTATGTGGTTTTTCTCCAATCGTGCTCCATACCAAGTGTGTGCAGTGAAGAGGTACAGCTGAAATGATCCCAAAATATGGATTCACCATGCGGAGGGAAAGAGATGGACAATGGCTACAGGATTTGGGTATTGGCATGAGTATGGTTGAAGTAGTAAGACTTGGAGTTTGAGCTTAATAGGAAAAGAAGTGGATATGGTAAGAAACACGTGAGAGTGAGGCAGAGGCTTACAGAGTCATTGAGAGATGGAAGATTTCACAGAGCAAAGGATTATACATTGTTCTATTATAAAGACACATGCATATGTATGTTCATTGCAGTGCTGTTTACGATAGCAAAGACCTGGAACCAACTCAAATGCCCATCGATGGTAGACTGGACCAAAAAAATGTGGCACATATACATTGTGGAATACTATGCAGCCATAAAAAACAACAAATTCGTGTCCTTTGTAGAGACATGGATGAATGTAGAAACCATCATTCTCAGCAAACTGACACAAGAACAGAAAACCAAACACCACATGTTTTCACTCACAGGCGGGTGATGAACATTGAGAACACTTGGGCACAGGGAACGGAACAACACTCGCAGGGCTAGGTGGGGGGTGGAAGGAAGGGGAGGGGAGGGACAGCAAGGGGGCGCAGGGAGGATGGGGAGGGATAACACTGGGAGAAATGCCTGATGTAGACGACGGGGGTAGGGGGGAGTCGGGGGGGCAAGATGGGGGTGGTGGGGGGAAGGTGCGGGGGGTGGGGGGAGGTAGGGGGTCGGTGGGAGGCGGGGAGGGGGGATGGAGACAGCAAACCACCATGGCATGTATGTACCTATGCAACAATTCTGCAGCATGCAGGGCGTGCACATGGACCCCAGAGCCCAAATACAATAATAATAAAAAAGGACAATGTAGAAGGGGATAACAGAGAGAAAGTGTGAGGGAAAAGAATCTGTGGCCACAGGGGCTTTGGTGGAGCTGGGCAATCAGGGTGACGGCCAGAGCCAGGCCAGGCCAGGCCAGGCCACGGTTTCCGTGAGTAGGATGAGCGCGAGGCCAAGAGGCTCAAGCCACCCACAAAGCCTGGAGCAGAATGAGGGGAGGCCATGACCTGCGTGGCAGTGTCTTTGATGATTGAAGGACGCCGCCAGGAGACTGGTCACTCCCAGTGCAAGGGGAGGGAGATGACAACACAGTTGGGTAGAGGTAGCGTCGAAAAAGAAACAATTTGCACAAGAGAGAGGAAGAATAACAGCTTGGAAACAAACATGAAGGATGTGTTGTCCTGAAGGGTGCAGCGTGGCGGGACAAACAGCCTCTGCAGAAAGAAGAGTCAGGGCATCCAGCAGAGCCTCACCGATCAGAGGAAACCCTGTGCTCACTGGCAGTGTGACAGCGCACAGCAGACTGAGGAGCAGCAGCAGAAGGGGCGAATGCAGCTTCTCTGATAGTCTGGCTGAAGGCAGAACTCAAATGTAAAATAGGCTCAGGAATGTAAATACGAACTCTTCTTGAGATAAGCCAATATAAATAACCTTTCTCTGAAGTGAGAGTGTGAGAGCCGCAATGGTTTTGATATTATTCCACGCTATCCCTCTCTGGAGTTTTGGTATGGTAGTTACACGTTGAGTTAATTTAAGAAGCTGCCGAATTGTTTGCCAGAGTGCCTGTCCCATCCTACTTTCCCACCAGCAATGTCTGTGTGACCCATTTTCTCTGCATCCTCACTAGTATTTGGCAATGTCACCATTTTTTATTTTAGATGTTTTAATAGGTGTGTAGTGGAAAGGCAACGGAGCTTGAAGCGCTAAAGCAATTTTGAAAAAGAAAAATAAAGTAAAAGGCACAAGGCTGCTTGGTTTCTAAATTTATTATCCAGCAGCAGCAGTCAAGACTGTGTGGTATTGGCAGAGTTAGACACGCAGACTAATGGACCGGAGGAGAGATCTACATAGATGTGCCTGACGGTCTTCAACAAAGGTGCAGAAGCAATTCATTGGAGGAAAGATAGCCTTTCATCAAATGATGCTGGGACAATCATTCACAGATCCAAACTTCACACTTCATACAAAACATTAGCTCTAACTACTCATTCCATTTCAAACTTTTAGAAAAAGAATAGGAGAAAGTCTTTGAGACCTAAAGCTAGGCAAACAACTCTTTGAGGAAAAACTAACAAATTAGACTTTGTAAAAATTAAAAAGTTTTGCTTTGCAAAGGATCCTTTAAGAGGGTGAGAAGGTAAGTTACGGATTGGGAGAAAAAATTTGCAAACTACAAATCTGACAAAGGACGGGTGTCTGTAACGTATAGAGAGATCTCAAAACTGAACAGCAAAAACAGGAACAATTCCATTAGAAAATAGTGAAGGCTGAGCATGGTGGCTCATCCTTTAATTCTAGAGCTTTGGGAGGCTGAGGCCAGAGAATCTCTTGAGCCCTGGATTTCGAGGCCACACCACAACTCCTGGCTAATTTTTGTACAGACAAGGGTCTTGTCATGTGGCCCATTCCGGTCTCGAACTTCTGGACTTCAGCAATCTACCTGTCTCGGACTCCCAGAATGTTGGGATTACAGGTGTGAGACACTGTGCCTGGCCTGTTAGGCTTTGAAGAACATAAGGCTTATAGAATTATCAAAGATTAGAGCAATTGAATTATAAATCACTTTTGTCTGCCTCAGAGGAGTTAAACTTTTTCTCTGGAATTTTTAGAACATCCCATATATAGTACCCACTAATTGTTAATGCATTTCTGAAAAGGCCTAGGGTAGACTCCGTTTTATTGCTAACTGGTGTGTGGGCATAGACAAACACTCCCAGTTTCCAGATCATTCGAAATTTCAGCAGGTAAGGGTTTTACTGGCTGGGTGAAGCCTGTGAAAGCAGCCAACATCCCTTTGCCCAGCCCTGGAGAACCCAGTCAATTGCTCCCTGTGATGCTGGGGACAGTGAGGCCCTGAGGCTGGCCTGGAGTGTTCCTGGAAACCGCAGAGGGTGTGCCAAAACCTCTAGATGCTTCCATGTCTCCTCACCCCTGAATGGAGTCAGAAGTGCCTGAGGAAAGAGCAACAGACGTGAAGGGAGCTTGCTGGGAGGTGGCCTTGCTGAGGGGTCCCAGCCAGTGCCGCTGAGGAGAAGGTGACAGGATCTCCAGGAAAAGGGCCAGTCACCTGTGCCCACCAAACCCCTGGTGTTGAGGATGCCCTCAGAAGTTAGGGGTCACAGGGATGTGATTAAAATGTACTTCCTGCCACTTACTGAAATTGGGGTGCGCCAGAAGATAAAAATCAAGTTACATTATTTCGAAAAAAATTTTTTTAAATTTCTTCCAAACAAATATTTATGCCCCAGACCTTGTGCTTATATGTGGGGACTTCTACAGAACAACAATAACACAAATCTGCACCATGAACTAGTGTGAAAACTGGAGACAGGAATTCTGGAGCTCTGGCCAGGATTTGGTGAGAGAGTTGATATAAAAAGAGGATTAGACTCTTCTTGAGATTAAATCTGAATGGGGCTGGATTTGATGGCTTGTGGAATGCATTTCATTTCCTGGTCAAGGCAAGACAGTTTAATTTGTTCTTGTTGCTGCTGTATTAAGCCCCTTATTTTGGATTCTGAGTTTCCCACAGAAATGCAGATGCCTCTCCATAGCCAGAAGTGTGGTGCTATCCACCTTAGCTTAGTACACAGGACAAAGGGATTGCTTTTCCCCATCCATCGATTTATCACAAACTTTGTACCTGGAACACCTACAGAGATACTGCTTTGCAGAAAAGGTCTGGAAGGACAGAAAGTACCCCAGTATGAGGGAAACAACGGCTAAACTAATTAGAACATAGAATTCGAATTCTAAATTAGAATTAAGAGTTGAGAAAACACCAGATCTTTTAATTTTGCGTTTAGGATCCTGAAGCATTTCTGGATAGTGCAGAAGCTAAAGATGCCAATGAGAAGCTAGTAGATCACGAAGGGGCCACTTTTTGTGCACCAAGGGGCCACTAAGATGTGCCTCTTCTGGCCCCCATCTCCCAGGTGCCAGGTGTCCAACGGTGAACTACACATTGTAGCTTGTGTATCTTAATTGAGCTTGATTTTTATTGCGTTATAAATAAAGCAAGATGAAGGAGCATTCTTGGTCACTTGCGGTTTGGGCTTTCGTAAACATGCAGTTAAGAACAATATTGTCCTTAGTCCAACTTCCACTATTTATCTTGATAATTCTATAGAGGTAATGAGTGTTTAGAAACTGTACGGAATAAAATGTTGGGCTGTTTAAAACCAAGACTTCCCATAATGTAATGTCATTTCAAAATCCCTTAATGGAGAAAATAGCCATACGTTTCTCCCGTATAAGAATACCCTTTACATTTCCTTATTTAGCAGTGTGGAGCCTTCATAAATGAACTTCTAACAATGACCTTGCTACTCAACTTAACATTCTGCTTCAATTCTTGAGTCAATTGCTATCAGATAAAAACATTTTTATTGTCACACACCGAGGAACTTATTGTTAAACTCTTGAGTAAAAACAAGATTCTGTGTTTTGTTTTTATTTTCCAACACACCTCTTTTAAATCAGTAGTTGCGATAGCACTATTAGATGTTTAAATATCTCTGCTTATGTTTCTCTTGCTTGAAAGCAGAAAGAGTTTTCGAAAAATAGAAATAAACCCTAACTTAAAGATAAAACCACTCAATTTAATGAGAGATCAACCAAGGTGAAAAACCAGAAGATTGGATGCATTGAAAGTAACTTTGAAAGGCATCAAAAATATTCCTTTACATAGTTAGCTTTAAAAGAGAAACTATAACTGATATTTGTTAGGTTTCCTACTTCTGAAATACAACTCATTCCATTAAACCCATATATGTCTCCATTTTGTTGAACACGCTTCATTTACTAAATCCAGACAGTCATAGAGTTAAGCTACAGCGGCTTCCTTGCTCTTCCTTGCAGTAGTCAGGAATTGTAAAACACAGAAAATGCTTCTGTCAGCTGGGATTCTTATGAAAGAAGAGATTATGAAGACAACTGCATGTAACAAACGAATTGGCAACTTAATGAGACCAGAATGTAACAAGTTCAGAAGTGGACCTTCTTGAGAGGAAAAGTAGCTGAGGTTTGTGATGGGAGTCCTAATTAGCAATGTGAATGGAGAAGCTCAGTTAATTATAGTATATTAATGAAACTGTGAGGTAAGTAATCTTTGAATTTTGAACTGACTTTCTCGCAATATTATGAAAGAATGTGTCTTATCCTTTCTTGTGTGTTTTCATAAGAACGAGTTTAGACTAATCCTGTACAGAAAATCCACCTCCATCAGAAAAGCAAAGTTCTTTCTGTTGCTGAACATATCAGATTTCTGACAATGAATCCATTGTTCAAAACAGAAAATATTTTCATAATAAACCTGCAAGGAGTATTCGAGATGTATAAACTTGTTCACATATACCAGAACAAAATTATCTTTTATCAGTACTTCTCATGGTACTGTTACACATTTAAAATATCTGCATAGTGCTTATGCCATATTCACCTGTCTCATTATGTGTTGTAAACAATTTTTAACACAGTAATTTTCATTGTAAAAGCTGTGCACTTCATTTTCTAAGAGTGCTGTAGGAATTAAATCAGTCTAAAAACCTATGATCCATGGATTATCCATAAAGTGCAATAGAGAGAAGCAGAGAAATTTGGACCTTTCATTTCAATTAAAAAGGAATGTATAGTCCAAATTAGCATTTATAATTGCAGGGAAAGTATAAAAAATGTAAAATATTTATAAGAAAATCTAAATTTTATGTCTATACAAAATTTTATATTTTATACTTTTATGTTTATAAAAATTTTATTTTTAATAAATATTTTTATGTTTATAGAATTTTTAAATTTTTTAATAAATATACAAAATTTTATATTTATAGAAAAATATAAAAATTGTGTGCAATTATTCAGGGACAGTTCAGTTTAATAATCAGTAAGTACATCTATTTATTCAGCTCTTCTATCATGTAATCCTTCATTCATGAGGTACTTTCTAAGTCCTTTGGGGGACAGTAATGAAGACAGTAGTGAGCAAAGAGTAGGCAAAACTGCCATAGAGTACCCTGAGTATTTTGGTGCAGAAAGCACAAGGAAGTGCCTTGTGCATTTCCACGGGAACTGATCAATGGAATTAAGCCAATTCTGAAGGTCAGGCGGGGACGTCTCCGAGGAAAACACGTTTAAATATAAATGGATGAGATCGTTTCACATGTGAAATGGAATCACTTATGGATTTTTGTGTGAAATGTCTCGGTGTAAATCTGAAGATATTTATGTGACCAGAGTAATTTAACAATGGACCAGCCCAGATCCCTTGAGGGCAGGGCCATGGCTGTGGCTCTTTGTGTCTCTGGCACCTAGTAGTCTGACAAGAGTGCAGTGTATACACAGTACATGCTATTGAAATAATTCATAAATAAACAAAAGCAATGCCCAGTTTGTTGCTTTTGTGAATCATGCCAATTTAGGTAACACATATTTTCAATTATCTATAAAGTTTTCAATCATTTGAATATGACATGTTGGTAAGTAACTTTAATGTTAACTATTAATGACCAAACAGTAACTCATTAAAGAGGATGGTTTTTGAAAAGTCTTATTTAAAAAAATTTTTTTGCACTGTATTTTTGATTTACTGGATTTGTTGAAAGTTAACATGTCGGTAGACTGATTTGTCTTTTCTCTAAGCTAAGTTAGATTTTGATATAAGCAGTTTTGCGACTAACATTGGGCAATGCTGGCCTAATCTAGGCAAATACAAATGGACTTGGTTTCTAGAATTGCCTGGACTCTACTTTAAATCTTAAAGTTCTTTTAGACCTTTATATAATCCTTTTCTTGAATGTTATTTATTTTCATCATGATGCTTAATTCTTACTCAGAACTTGCTAAGTAGAAAAAAAATTAAACTTTTTTAATGAAAAAGTCAAATATTTCCACTTTTTATGTTTTCTTCTTATGTTTCCCCTTTTCTCTCCAATAGTACCATCTGCTTGTTTTATTCCAGTTTCCAGTGATACCCGCAGTGAAATTTCCATCCACAGTCCCTGTTGATTTATGCTCAGCTGTGTTTATTTCTGGGATTGCTAACTTTCTTGATATGTCTGGGACTTGGGCTTATTACACTAACTCTAGGTTCCGGTTTCCTTCTTACAACATCTACTCCACACCTACTTTGAACTTTTCTTAAGATGACAGCTTAAATGACTAAATATGTTTCTTTCCCACTGCAGATTTCGGGGTGGAAAAGAAGTGGTTACAGAAGAGGAAGAGAGTTCAAAACGTTCAAAAACGCCCAACTTGTTTTCAAAACTTGGAAGTGAGGACAAGCATTTTTCCTTAATTGAACTTCAGATAGATCAGTCACCCTAGCAGTGGTCACCCTGGGGCATGTTCCCAGCGACCACTGGGCTGGTTGGCGTTTGAATTGCTGAGGCACTTCTCCCCAAACCCCGATAGATACCTGACGTTTAAATGGGCTTCTGGATTGCGAGCCCTGCCAATGAAATCACAGAGCATGCCTGAGTGAAAAGGAGGATCTCTGCTCGTGTGTAGCCAATGTTTGTTTACAATGAAGCCCTGGGCTAGGAGTTTTAGTAGTGGCCAACCACTCGTTTTGCAACAGATCACTGATGAAATTTGATCATGAAAAACTTTCTTTTCCAATCCAGCTGTTAGTCAGCTTACATCCTGAAGGCTAAGAATTGATCACTCTGCTAATTTTATCCTCCCTGATATAACTGCAGATGCTATTCAAATTCATAGGCAACTGATTGTCCTACAGTTTTAAAGAGTTAATTGTCTCCAGAGAGGTCATCTACATATGTGGATACCATGGACAAGGTGCAAGTGATCACTGTTGGGACTGTTAGTCCAGGCCTTTGCAGCAAGCATTTGGCTAGAGAAGAGCAGGTTGCCTTATGACTCAAGTAAATCCTGTGATTTATAAGAAAGATGACTTATTTAACTACAGAAGTCTTCATTTCAGGAATATTTGCAATGCCTCCATGAGGTGGAAAAACTGCAGGTATTATCCCCATTTTACTGATCGAGGGAACTGAGGTATATGATTAAAGGACATGAAAAAGCTACATACGATGCAGCAGTGGCCGCAGCAGCAGCAGCAGCAAAACTTTGACACTGGAAAAAGGTCCAAGTCTGCAGTTTTATTTTTGTTTAATTAGAGATGGAACGCCACGCAGTAAATCTATCAGTTCCAAGTGCCAAATTAATAGACGTGTTAGTGTGGCATTGAATTTGCAAAATGAGAAGCAGGGAATTGAAAAAAAAAAAAAGAATGATCACATATCTTCTTATAAATTCAATAAGGAGATGCAAGATGTAAGACATAAATCACCTGAATGGAACAAGGGCCAGATGGTGAATATGCATGTCCACATGCGTGTGTATATCATCCTCTGACATGGAGACTTAGCATAAGGCAGGGCTGGGGTGCAGTGGGCCAGGAAATAAGGCTGGAAGTTCGGGGTAGGGAGGCTGCTGAGGTGGTGGCTATAGCGATGTTTTGTGAATAAAGGAGAGTGACTCGTATGTGAAATGTTGTAATTAGTGGTCTTCATCTTTTGAGACTTTAGCTACAGCTCTCCAGATCTGGAAGGAAGGAAGGAAGAGAGAGGGTTACTAAGATTTTTTCTTCCCTTGGCGTACTTGGGCAAGATGACACATTCCAGATACAGCAAGGGCCATCTATGTTGATAGAGCAGCAGCTACTCAAACCCCATTGAAGCTGCTACTGATACAAGTTACCTGTGAAATGCGACAAAATTTCAGGCTATCTATATGTGCTTTTGGGTCTAAGTTTTCTTCCTTTATTCCGTAAGTGGTGCTTTTAAAGTCTTCCATTTGCCTGCATCAATTTCAAGGTGTAGCAATGAACAAGACACAGTCCTTCCTTCACAGAATGAATATACTATCCAGCATAAAATATTTGTAATATAACTTGATAAATGCTATGGTGGACAAGCACAGGCTTCCGTAGAATCACAATTTAACTCAGGATTTGGGAAATGGTGGGGTAAGGAAAACCACTCAGAGAAGGTCATGTCTGACCCACATCCCCATGCGGATTCCTACTCTTCTTCCTGCCTTTGAAACGTGAGAGCACTGTGGCACCCGATCTTTGGTTCTCTTCCCTTTTCTATCCTTATAACCTAAGGCTGAATGAAGACCTATTTCATTTTCCGTTGCATTCATGCACCAAACTCACATCTCAGCTCTGCTGTCGCCCTTGATGTGGAGCTTTAGAGTTTCACCTGCTCACATTGTTTGCTGGAGTATCTACAGATCACCCAAATCAAGCCTGTGCCAAACTGACCTTTGGTTTTGTTTGTTTTTTACTCACATTCTTGTTCCTCCTCTTGTATTCCCAAGTTCACACCATTTACAATGCTGCTGAGGCCAAACCTCCTAGAAAACACTCCTAACTATTTGCACTGCTTATGTTTTAAACAGATCACTTCTCACTATGTCCATCAGCACCACCCTAATTCAGACACCCAGTCCCCTGAGTAAAATACCTCAATGGCCTCTTAAAGGTTTCCCTGTGTCTGCTCAAGCCTCCTAAGTCAGATTCCCTATGTGCCGACCTGAATGCCATTTTATCATGCAAATCAAATTATATCAACTTCTTGCACAAAACTTTCAAAACGCTCCTCCCTACATTCATCTTAAATTCCCAAAGCCTTACTGCCATTGTTGACACAAGACAGCTCATCTCACTAACCTCATCCTCCACACTTAAGAGTTTACAAAACTCAAACAAACAAAAATCTGTGTTCTCATTTGCTCCTTCTAACACCTATTAACTGTGGGTGTTATTATAATTTCACTTTGGAAAAACTGAAAAAAGACTCAGAAAGGTTAAGTGATTTTCCTAAAATCACATAGCCGGTAAAATTGGGATACAATCTTAAAATGATGTCTGTGTATTTGGACTTCCAGCCAGTTTTCTCTACTATGTCACTGTGTACCATGAAATACTCTTAACCCTAAAAAACAATAACAGAACAGTAATAATACTGATTTAAATTTTGCTAAGATTATAGTTCCAAACACTTAGAAATTCAAGATTCGTTGCATACGTATTAGAACATTGAAAACAAACCTGGTTTGCCCACATTCACTTCCAATAGTATGATCTCATGGAAAGAAATGTAAGTTTCTCCCCATTTCCATCAGGAGTCAGTTGCAACATCCATGGGGCATGGAGGCTTGGGAAGAGATTTGGCATAAACCACCGGCTGCAGACGTTTTTCTTTATAAAATCTCCCGCGGTCTCTGTGCAAATCTGTCGATAACTTTTCTTTTACTATTTTGTCATCATCCACACCACGATCCCATCCACTTCACTGGAGGAATTTACTAAGGCAGCCCCAAGCCTCCGTAAATTAGTATCTCAGCAGGTTTGCTGAGAATACCCATATCCATTGACTTCTGCAAAACAAAGACAAAAAGAGGGCAAGAAAATGCCAGTCTTTAGTCCCACACCTGGTCGATGTTGAGGGTGTGAAATGGATTCTCTTACAATGGTTAAGACAGCTTCCTGGAGTGTTTAACTGCTCCAGACCAAAGCTGCCCATTCTGAACACCCTTAAAATATCTGTCAAGCTGAGAGCTGCAGGAGACTCAGGTGGGCCGGCTAAGCACCTAGGGACCCCTGGATGTTGTTGCCATAGGGTTCAAGCTTTGTCCCCTAAGTCCTGCAGTGCTAGTAGCAAGATTCCATCTGTACCCTCTCCTCATTGGTATGGCAATGACCTTGGGAATTGCATCCCATCAATTCATAGCCAAAGTGAGAGGGCTTGCTGGATGGTTCCTGCTGACAGGGGTTGCTTTCTGACAACTCCCGCCAGCTCCATCCCTGCCTAACTTCTCAGTTTGGCTGTGTATATATTTTTTTAATTAGCTGATAATTCTTATCCTAGGTATAAACAATTAGCAACTGGATCTCCTTGCAGCATGCAGAGGAGAATGGGGTACCAGGGTCCTGCCTCTCTCTGCTCTCAGCAACATGGCAGAATGGGATGTGGAAAATGAGCTTTTGGATTATGAAGAAGATGAAGAGCCTCAGCCTTCTCCAGAGAGCACTCCGATTCCCAGTAAGAAAGATGTCAAGGGAGCCTAAGTTTACATCCAGAGCTCTGGTTTCTGGGACTCTGCTGAAGCTGGATTGCCTGAGGCCTGGCATGAGTGCATTCCCCAGGCCACCTTGGGCATGTATGTCCTGTGCCAGGCCAAGTCTGGGATGGGCAAGACGGTGGTCTTTGTGCTGGCCACCATGCAACAGATCCAACCTGTCAACTGACAGGTGACAGTCCTGATCACGTGCCACGCAAGGGAGCTGGCCTTCCAGATCAGCAAAGCCTACGAGTGAGCGCTTCTCTAGGTAGATGCCCAGTGTCAAGGTGTCTGTGTTCTTTGGAGGCCTCTTCATCAAGAAGCATGAAGAATTGGTGAAGAACTGTCCCCATGTCATGGTGGGGACCCTGGGCCGGATCATGGCACTTGTGCAGAACAGGAGCCTCCACCTGAAGAACGCGAAGCACTTTGTGCTAGATGAGCGTGACAAGATGCTGGGGTAGCTGGCCATGTGGCGGACATGTGGGAGGTCTCCCACCTGATGCTCCAGCAGAAGAAGGGAATCATGATCGGTGCCACCCTGAGCAAGGAGATCCGGGCTGAGCACAGAGGGTCCATGCAGGATCCCATGGAGGTGCTTGTGGATGAGACCAAGCGCACTCTGCATGCACCGTAGCAGTACTACCTCAAGCTTAAGGATGCTGAGAAGAACTGAGAGCTTTTCCATCTCCTGGGCATGCTGGAATTTAAGCACATGGCAATCTTCAAGAAGCCGCTGCACCGCGGCATGTTCCCGGCCCAGCTCTTCATGGAGCAGAACTTCCCAGCCACGGCCCAGGAGGAGTGCCTGCCACGCTGTCAGCAGTTCAAGGATTTCTAGAGGCGGATCCTGGTGGACATCAATCTGTTTGCAGTCAGTTGCAACATTCACAGCTATATGGAGGCTTGGGAAGAGATTTGGCATAAACCACTGGCTGCAGACATTTTTCTTTTTATTTATAAAATTTCCCACGGTCTCTGTGCAAATCTGTCAATAACTTGTCTTCCACTCTTCTGTCATCATCTACACCAAGATCCCATCCTCTTCACTGGAGAAGTTTACTGAGGCAGCCCCAAGCCTGTATCTCAGCAGATTTGCTCAGAGTCCCCATATTCACTTTCAATCACTTCCTAACCATTGTAGGAATTGAGTGAGACAACATCGTCTTAACTGTGACATGCCTGAAGACTCGGACACCTACCTCCACCCAGTGGCCTGTGCAGGTCGCTTTGGCACTAAAGGCCTGACCATCACTTCTGTGTCTGAGGAGAACGATGCCAAAATCCTCAGTGACATCCGAGACAGGTTTGAAGTGAATGTGACAGAGCTTCTGGAGGAAACAGACATCGCCACATATGATGTGAGCAGAGTCCTGACCATGGGCCTCCACATTGAGATGGCAGCCTCAGCAGTCCTGCTGCCTGTGTGTGGCTTCCCATGCGCCAGGTGGGTGTCTCCTTTTACTGTCCAAAAGCTGCAGATTTGTGTAAGAATATTATTATGGAACAAAAAGAAAATAGATATTTTATGGACATCTCCCCCTTCCCTTTAGGATGTGAGGTTATAGGGAGGTGAGGAAAGTTTGTTTTGATTGTGTTAAGAAAGAAGCCAACCTTTTTTGGTTTACTCGAATTTACAAGAATATTGTATCATTTTTCCTTTTGAAATGGGTCTTTTTAATACAATGCAGGCTCTAAATTCACGTCTACAAAAATGCCAAACATCTGGATGAGAATAACAATTTAGTCAAAAATAGATATTTCCAAATAACTGGACGTTTGATCTAAAATAAATAAAATCGCCTCCTGTTTTTTTGCTATATTTTTCGCACTGAAATTGGATGCTTTGTACTTACTTGTTGGAGTGGACTCTCAAAGTCTTTTTAAAAAAATGAATAACTGAAAATTAGGACGAAGCTCTCAGAAATGCAAAGGGAGTGGCTTTAGGTGACGTGAGGAAAGCTTCTAGAAACATCTTTCCAGTTTTGAGAAGCTCTCTGCCAGTCCTCCAGGCTGAGAGAAATGAGTCAGCCAGGGAGGTCTGAGAGGTTTACTCACCAGTTTCCTAAACCTCTGACAGGTGAAGGATTACTCTCCCAGTTCTTACTGGAAACACACAAAGTATCTCCTCTAATCAGTGAGAAGAAAGCACCTACAAAGGGGCCTCAGTGGACGCCTGGAGACTCCAGGGAACAAAAGGGTTTTGTTGTCCCAGGGATAACGTTATCCTTTGTTATGTGTATTAATTAATATGGAGGGAAAGGCAGGACTACATTTGTTAAAACGGGTTGTGGTAAACAAGTCAGCTACTGTGCTGAGTGATTTACGGCGAGCAGAAAGCGCAGTGGCCTATGACTAACATCCAGGGCATGGTGTGATTAGATCATAAACTTTTATTGTATGGTTATTTATTTACATTTCTATAAATTAAACAGGCATTTGACCCGAGTGGTATACAGATTTGTAAAAGAAAAAGGAAAAAAACCACTTATTTTGATGGCGCTTGCTCAAGAGGCAGAAATTTGATGGCCATCTCCATGAAATTTGAAGCAAGACCAATTGATTTCTTGCTTGATCTGCTGCACGTCTTATTTTTTGTTTGATTTTAGGAAATGGATCAAAGCACACACAGTAGTTCATTGCTAATACAATTCTTAAATAAAATACGCTAAATGCTCGTGTTTGTTTAACTGGCTGGTGGGGCAACAAAAGCAATAAAACTTTTTCTAATCTTGCTTCTTTATTGTTTGACATCATCTACCAATACATTGTGAGAAACATTATAATGGTAGGTAAAATGGTTTTGTACAAAAGTAAGCTTTTTTTTATTATTATAGATAAGCATCTCTAAGAAATATGATTATTTATACATACCATATACCAGAATAACCACCTGAATATTTTGTCTTTGGGATTTTGTTGGTATCCCACAGCCCTAGGCCTTATTTTCTCTGGGTGAGCTAGCTCCAGGAGGCCAGGAGAGGCCATTCCCAGCACCAGGGCTTGGTGTGAGGAATTCAGTATAGGGCCTCAAATCATTCCCATCAGTCACTTGACAGCACGAGGGTGACAACTGTGCTGCTGGTTTCCTTGAAGGTATCCTAGTCTGCCCTAAAGGGAAAACCTATTCTGGCACCAGCCAGGCTGACCTAGGGCAGGCATCCTCACCTCTAAAGTGCTGCCAAGCACCGCGTGCACTCAGGAGAGCTTCTCACTGCACGTCCATCTCTTCTTAATACCCATCCTCATTTCATAGTTACAAGGTGCCATCTATTTACCCAGAAAGTTGAATCTGAGGCCCATTCAGACCTTGCAACTCTGGCTGCTTTGAGGAAGAGTGCCCTTAGTTTTCCTGAGCTCAAGGTGGTCCATTGTGACTGCACTTAGCAGTGAAGGAGAAGGATGCCGGTGTGAACGTTCCCCACCTCGGCGGAGAAAGTCGCTGACAAGTTCCTAAGGATGTGGGAAGCCTCTTTCCTCGTGTGTCATAGATTTTAGTGCACCCATCACCTGAGTAGTGTACATTGTACCAAATAAGTAGTTTTTTTTATCACTCACATCCCTCCACTGCCCTTGAGTCTGCAGTCTGCAATATCTATTATACTTCTCTGTATGTATTATACCACTCTGTATGCCTTTGTTTACCCATGGCTTAGTTCCCGTTTATGAGAACATATTGAGTTTTCTCTTACTGAGTTACTTCACTTAGAATAATGGCCTACATACTCCATCTAAGTTGCTGCAGAAGACATTATTTCATTCTTTTTTAAGGCTGTATAGCATTCCGTGGTGTATATACATATCACATTTTCTTTATTCAAAAATCCGTTGATGTTTGTTTATCTTGGTTCCATATCTTTGCAATTGTGTATTGTGCTGTAATGAACATATGCATGCAGGTGTTCTTTTGATATAATGATGGTGTTTTCTTTGGGTAGATACTCAGTGATAGGATTGCTAGATTGAATAGTAGATCTACTTTTAGTTCTTGGAGAACAAAAACAATTTAGCTATAATGATTCAAAGTAATAGCCAAAGGAAAATCGTGGTCCAGAAAAATGGAATGACCTTCACTTTCCTTTTGTCCTCTGGCCTCCTAAAGGTGTTGCTTCTTGGGAAAATAAAATCGCCACAGAGATTTGTTAGTTAAACTTCCGGGAAGTAAAATAGTAATTTGTTAAATAAAGGACTCTCCTGCTCTAAGTAAATACGATGCGAAAAAGCTAACCTCTTTTGTTTGGAAGGGCCTTTCGGAATTGACTTTGCTTTTATTAATTTGGGCTTGGGCTTGGGCTTGGGTTGAGGCAGCTAAAAGTAGTTGTTATTCTCAATGCTATTTCTACATGAAGCTCTAGTGGAATAAAACTATGCATGAATTAATTAAAACAACTGCAAAGGCATTTAAGGCAGGTGGTTTAAAACACAGACTGTGTGGCTTCGCAACAAACCAATTTGTCCCATATGCATGTGTAAAACGTTTGGTAATTCTACTGCTAGAAGTTTAGCAGTGTAGATGAGAAACATCAGTGTATGTGGGGAATCTGAAGACCACCTTCTTTGTTGGCTGTGGTTGAAGGCAGCAATAACTATAATCACTTTTTACTGCCTAAAGATTTTATATAAGCAAACTCAAGCCATAAGCCTTGAAAGTGGGATTGTTTTCTCAGCCTTTTTCTCCAACCGCCCTGGACCACTTCTTATTATGCTTTTTTGCCAAGTTTTCATAGGTTTTGGTAGTTTGATCTTTGCAGTTCACCAATTGGCATTAGGGAAATGCCCTTTACTTTTTAGTGGTGGTCTCTGTTGATTACGATTTTGGTGGCAAGGTAGAAAATGAGCATGTATTAACAAATAATAAAAGCACATCTTTCAAGTTCATTTGCACTCTGGAGATGAGATTGTGAAAGGTTAAGCTGTCAAATAAATGGGAATGCACTGAGATGGCTGGACCCTGTCCAATGGTACCTGTAGCAGCTGTCAACCTAATTAAGCCAGATGTGTGTTCAATGTAAACGGACCTCCCAAGAGGAATAATAACAGATTTCAGGCTCTGGAAAGAGACAAAAGATGGGGGAGGGGATGGATACAAGAGAGGTTAGGCTATAGAATGTTTCTGATGTCAGTGTCACTCCTACCTGGAAGACTCTTAGCTCATTAGTGTCACCTTGACTGAACTTGGTTGAAACAGTTCTATGGATTGGTGAGAAAAGGGGTTTAAGTGAAGTCTGGGTACATTTTCACAGTCAATAAAATGATATTTGCTAAACTCTTTCATCTTCAACACATACACATATCCATGCACACACACATACACACGCACATGCACACACACAAAACCTTAGCCTGACTGTAAATTCTTAGTAATTTAAAAAATGACATTTAAGCCATGCCAACTTTGACAGCCCTTCAAGGGAGTATGTGAGCCATGAGCCAAGAAAAGGACACCAACAGGCCTTCAGATGCTCTCAGCTTATATGTGATTCACAAATCAGGATGCACATTGGTTATACTTTCTGCAACCCTACTGACTACTTAAAACAAACATTCTGTAAACCGTAAAATGTGAGGTACAATAGTGAGTGTTATGTTAAAAAAACACTATAACTTCCAGGCAATTTTTTCCATTCATGCTATAAAATGTCATATCTCCAAAACAGAAGGGTTGGAGAGGCAGACCTTTAAGCGTAGCCAGGAAAATGCTTCTCAGAAAATTTTCCTTCATGTTGCTGAATTTAGTAACTACCTTGATGAAACCAGTTCTAAGTTGCTATGTCTCTAAGAAAATTACAAGAAACTGCCAGCCCCTTTTGAGAACTTAGTAGCTACTTAATACTTTGTTTATAGAGAAACTACATTGATTTCGATTGATTGGCATTAAATACTATTTATTTAACAAATATGTGTTTGCTCTGTGCCAGAAATGGTTTTAAGTACTTTATAAAATTAACTTATTTCATGCTAATAGCAACCCTACGAAGTAGGTACCGTTAATAACCCCATTTTACAAAACAACAGAGCCAAAGAAAGATTAAGTGGCTTATTGAGGTCACACAGCTACATTCCTAAGATACAGAAGTGTGGATGGTCTAGTAGGATCCTCTCTTGTAGGAGGGACCAGAGTAAAGAATGTGATACAAATCCTTCTGGAATAGTAGAGATTCAACTGCAAATGGCAAACTTCTGTCTCAGTAGATGGAGTGAAGGTTGTTCTCAAGGAAGCTTATTTGGGAATAATCAAACAAGTGAGATTAAAAAGAGACCCCAGTGTGATGTGCAATGCTTATGTGGCACACAGGAGGATTGACAGTCAAGGCTGACCCTTAAATCTTGCTCAGATAAAGTGGGTATTATTTAATGTATCCACCTCGGCTTTGACACTTAACTGTTCTTATTTGATGGAGTTAGTGATGGAGGAAATGCACCAAATCATTCATTCATTCTAGGTGCCAGACACTGTGTTGACCTCTAGAACCACAAAGGTGAATCACACATGCAGACCTCAAGGAACACAGAACCTATATAGTGGATTGAACAGTGTCTGTCCCTCCCAAATTCACATCTACCTGGAACCTCAGAATGCGAGCTTATTTGGAAATAAAGTCTTTGCAGATATAATTAATTCAGATGAGGTCATACTGGATTAGCTGGGCCTCAAATTCAATGATTCGTGTTCTTTTAAGAGGGGCATTCAGAGACAAAGACACACAGGGAAGAAGGACGTGGAGGCAGAAATTGGAGTGACACATTTGCAAACCAAGGAACGCCTTGGAACAGAAGCGTTGTAACCCAAAAGGCATGGAACAGATTCTCCCTCAGAGTCTCCAGATGGAAAATGACCTTGCCAACACCCTGGCTTCAGACTTTTGGCCTCCAGAACTGTGAAAGAGTACGTTCTTGTTGCTTTAAGCCACCCCATTTGTGGTACTTAGCTATGGCAGCCCCAAGAAATGACAAGTTTGGGTACCAGGAAATGAGGTGCTGCTGTAACAAATGCCTAAAAATATGGAAGTGGTTTTGAGACTGAGTAATGGGGCAGAGGCTGCAAGAATTTTGGGGACCATGATAGAGAAAACCCAGATTGCCTCAAAGACATGATTTGTGGCAATGTGGAGTGAAAAGCAATCCTGGTGAGAATTCAGATGGCTATGAAGAACAGGTTAGAGAAAGCTTACAGCATCTGAGAAAAATGACAGCTTGGCAGAAATATGAATGGTAAACATGCTCCTGGTGAGGTCTCAGAAGGAAATGATGAACATATTATTAGGCACAGAAGGAAAACCCACCCTTGTGAAGAGGAAATTTAGCTTGATTTAAGATCTTAAACCATAGGTCCTGTCTCCTTTATGAATGCTAATTACAGAAATGTTCGTATAGCAGACATTTTTTTGTGCTAAATACTCTGATAAAATTATACATATTATTTTTTTTTCAAATTTCAACCCTTCTTCCAAATCAGAAGAGACAAATCAGTTCAATGTTTGATGTTCCACATAAATGAAGTTTAAGTTATTAAATGAGAAAGAAAAGCAGAGATCTGACTTTATACAACGTTGTTGAATCTCAGAGTTTTAGAATTGGAAGAAATTTCAAAAATCACCAAGATTATTCCCTGTAGGATGTGTTTATCCTCTTGATACCATCTTTATAACCCCCATCTCTATGAAATCATCAAATATTTTTAGTTGTTTATACATTTTTTTACTTCCTACACTAATTTATCTGTGACAGTACAATTCTAACTATTAAAATGTTTTTCACTCATACGTTGACCAGTTGGGAATCTTTCTTCCATAATGATCCAGAATGTCTCTTAAGCCTGTGTGTATAGACTTCTAAATATTAGAAAATGTGTTACTTGGCAAATCTTTCTTCGTTTCAGTCCTGTGAATTATTCTTTGCAAACAGTGTTTACGAGCCTTTCACTATCCTAGTGACACTGTGTGCAGTCTTATAATTGATGTTTCCTTTAATGTATGATGTTTAAAGCAGAACACCAAAATCAAAGTAAGTCCTGACCACAACAAAACATAGCAGAATCTGCACATCTCTTGTTCTGGCACTCTACTTCTATTAAGTCATATACATTTTACTAAACCAGCCACTTCACATAGTTGCATCACACTATAGTTTAAAGCAATTGATTTCACTCAGTGATATTTATATACATTCTCAAGATGAAAAAAAAAGCAACTGTCACAATGAACAATTTTGAATATTATATAAATACACGTGCTAGGTAAAATATAATATGGAAAAGATTTTTCTATAATATATTGTATGCATTAATCACTGATGAAATAAAACTATTTTTATACCCCAAAATATTTTGGCACATGAACTAAAGGTCAAAAAGTTTTCTCTATAAATCTGTGAAAAATTAAAGTTTTAAATATAGATTAAGTTGAGGAGTATGAGATTTGTATTTTTCATTAAACATTATGTTTCATATTGATAAATATAGCATAAAATGTATTTGGTTGTGCAAGAATTACACATCTAACTTTTATAGATGGCCAAATATTAGCTACATTAAAAAAAAAGCTGAATTTTTTTAGCTTTCATAGCAATTCTGGTGACTGGTGATGAAGTATTCACAGGAAGCTACTGCATTTGAGATATGCTGCAGGCCCTACTAAAAGCTAGTGCCCACCTCAAATACCAGAACCCCTGTAACAGCTAAGAGTTTTCTGCTTTTGGTAGTCAGTTGCCACTTACTCTTGCCTAGTGAAAACAGTGTGGAAGCTTTGGTTCTCTGGAGTTAAAAAAAAAAAAAAACAAACATTAACAACAGTAATAGTTGCAACAATTATAAAACATTTTTGCTTATCAAATATTCCTTGAAACTTCTGCTTCCATTCATTATGGAGTAGCTTACAGCAGACCAATAAGCCAACTTGAAAACAAAGAGAAAAATTTGACTAAACCATTTGTTTGAATACAGCAGCGAGCTGCCAAAGCAAGTAGCAATTGAAAGATGAGGGGTTTGCAGAGAAAAAAACCTCAGAGGCTTACGAGGTCCCTCTAAGAGCCACTCTTCCTCAGGCATTTTTTAATTGGTCCACAAATTAGAAGCCAGGGTTATAAACAGAGAAATACAAATTAGAAGCAGAGAAATCAGCAGACTATTTGGTAATCTCATGGGACTAATGAGGAATAAACCAAAGTTTGTGACTTCAAAAGAGCTGAGATGGGAAATCAAGTTATTGGTGAGAAAAGAGAGATAAAGAATTAGGACATTTTAAGTTTTTTTCTTCCCCTAGAGGCATTTGTTGAATTCTAAAGAGGGATAAGAAGCTCATCAGAAAGCTATTACAGTAGGGTATAGTAAAAGAGAGAACTGGTGAACTGAAAAATAAATAAGTGAAAAAATTTCCAGACTAAAAATTGAGTGGAAAATAAAAAGAAAAAAACTAAAAAAAAAAAAGAGGATACAGTTAACAAAAATCAAAATAATTATTAAGATTTGCTTTAGACAAAATAAAAAAAGAGTCTGACAATTATGTGCCTTGGGGTTGCTCTTCTTGAGGACTATCTTGGTGGTGTTCTCTGTATTTCCTGTATTTGAATGTTGGCCTGCCTTGCTATGTTGGGGAAGTTCTGAATAATATCCTGAACAGTGTTTTCCAGCTTGGATTCATTCTCCCTGTCATCTTCCGGTACACTGATCAAGCATAGATTAGGTCTTTTCACATAATCCCATATTTCCTAAAGGCTTTGTTCATTTCTTTTCACTCTTTATTCTCTTTTCTTGCCTTCTCATTTTATTTCATTGAGTTGATCTTCAATCTCTGATATCCTTCCTTCTGCTTGATCGATTCAGCTATTGAAACTCGCGTATGCTTTGCGAAGTTCTTGCACTGTGTTTTTCAGCTGCATCAAGTTGTTTATGTTCTTCTCTAAGCTGGTTATTCTAGTTCGCATTTTGTGTAACCTTTTTTTCAAGGTTTTTAGTTTCTTTGCATTGGGGTAGAACATGTTCCTTTAGCTCAGAGAAGTTTGTTATTACCCACCTTCTGAAGCCTGCTTCTGTTGTCAAATTCATTCCCCATCCTGTTTTGTTCCCTTGCTGGTGAGGAGTTGTGTTCCCTTGGTGGGGGCAAGGCATTCTGATCTTTGATGGTTTCATCCTTTTTGCACTGGTTTCTTTCCACCTTCTTGGATTTATCTAGCTTTGATTTCAGATAGCTGCTTGGGGAGGTGGCCTTTCCTTTGTCTGCCTGCAAAGGCGCTGCTGGGCTGCAATGGATTCATTGGAGCTGCTGTGTAGATTTCCTGCATCTTTCATTTACTCAGGAAGATTAGGCCTGCCTCTGCAATGGTGGCTGCCCTTCTTCCCACCAACTATGATCGTTCCTGATTGTGCTGTGATGTGTTGGCTGTGATACTCTCAAGTGAGAGGGCTTCAGTCTGCTGGGCTTTGTTGGGGAGGGATCCTCCTGGCCATATTGCCTGATTCCCTGCTTTCAGTTCCCTTTCTTTCTGGGGGGTGGGTAGGTCCATCCCGCGGGCTTTCTCGGTGTTAGCCCGTGCTTTTGCCTAGATCTGTGCTGACAACCCCAGCACCACTGGAGTTGCTGCGCAGCCCTGTTCAGGCAGTTCATGGGGGTTTTTCAGCCTGGTGAAGATCTCCTGTTCTGTGGGTTGTTGGGGTCTTGGGTGAAGCACAGTATCTGAACTGAAGTCCCGAGAGGGAGAGCCGTAGATCCTTTGGTAAGTTGCATGCACCTCCTGAGTGGGGCAGTGCCCCACCCTGCCTCAACTTGCCCTCTTTGGTTTATACCCACTGTCAAGCCAGACCCACAAAATGAACCTGGTACCTCATTTGGAACTGTGGAGACCACTTGGCTTCTGTGTCTCTCTTATTGGGAACTGCATTATGGAGTTTCCACTATTCGCTATCTTGGAAACTATCAAGCTACCAATGACCTTCTTCACAGAACTGGAAAAAAACCACTTTAAACTTCATATGAAACCAAAAGAGAGCCCACATAGCCAAGACAATCCTAAGCAAAAAGAACAAAGCTGGAGGAATCATTCTGCCTGACTTCAAACTATACTACAAGGCTACAGTAATCAAAACAGCATGATGCTGGCACCAAAACAGGGACATAGACCAGTAGAACAGAACAGAGGCCTTGGAAGCAACACAACACATCTACAACAATCTGATCTTTGACAAACCTGACAAAAACAAGCAATGGGGAAAGGATTCCCTGTTTAATAAATGGTGTTGGGAAAACTGGCTAGCCATGTGCAGAAAGCAGAAACTGGACTCCTTCCTGACATCTTACACTAAAATTAACTCCAGATGGATTAAAGATTTAAACACAAGACCTAACACCATAAAAATCCTAGGAGAAAACCTGGGCAAAACCATTGAGGACATAGGCATAGACAAGGACTTCAGGACTAAAACACCAAAAGCATTGGCAACAAAAGCCAAAATAGACAAATGAGATCTAATTAAACTCCACAGCTTCTGCACAGCAAAAGTAACAATCATTAGAGTGAACCAGCAACCAATAGAATAGGAAAACATTTTTGCGATCTACCCATCTGACAAAGGGCTAATATCCAGAATCTACAGAAAACTAAAACAGATTTACAAGAAAAAAACAAACAACCCCATTCAAAAGTGGGCAAAGGATATGAACAGACACTTTTCAAAAGAAGATATATATGAGGCCAACAAACATATGAAAAAATGCTCGTCATCACTGGTCATTAGAGAAATGCAAATCAAAACCACATTGAGTTCCATCTCACACCAGTTAGAATAGCAATTATTAAAAAATCTGGAGACAACAGATGCTGGTTAGGATGTGGAGAAATAGGAACACTTTTTCACTGTTGGTAGGAGTGTAAATTAGTTCAACCATTGTGGAAGACAGTGTGACGATTCCTCAAGGACCTAGAAATAGCAATTCCATTTGACCCAGCAATCCCATTACTGGGCGTATATCCAAAGGATTATGAATCTTCGATTATAGAGACACATGCACAAATATGTTCATTGTGGCACTGTTTACAATAACAAAGACCTGGAACCAACCCAAATGCCCATCAATGATAGACTGGAGAAAGAAAATGTGGCACATATACACCATAGAATACTATGCAGCCATAAAAAATGGGTTTGTTTCCTTTGTAGGGACGTGGATGAATCTGGAAACCATCATTCTTAGCAAACTGACACAAGAACTGAAAATCAAGCCCCACATGGTCTCACTCATAGGTGGGTGTTGAACAATGAGAACACCATGTAGACATAGGGAGGGGAGCATCACACACTGCGGTCAGTTGGGGGGTGGCTAGGGGAGGAACAGCAGGGGATGGGAGGGTGGGGAGGGAAAACATGGGGAGAAATGCCATATATAGATGATAAGGGGATGGAGGCAGCAAACCACCTTGCCATGTATGTACCTAAGCAACAATCCTGCATGGTCTGCACATGTGCCCCAGAACTTAAAGTACAAAGAAAATAAAAACATAAAAAAAGAGTCATTCACAAAAATAAAATGAATCTCTAGTTGGAAACATGAAAATGCAAGATAGAATGAAGTGTAAGAGAAGATGTAAACATATGAGAAAATATGATTGATATACATTAATATAAATAATATAACTAAATATACATTAGTAAAATAACTGATACATTGATCTATAATAAATAAGAATTATGTTTTAATCTTTGAGGTTATCACTGAAAATAGTGAAAATAATGCAAGTCAATGTTGGAAAAATATTCAATGTCAATATCAATATTGAGCAATTAAACAAGAAATAATAATATATACACAATGGAATTCTGCTTAGCCTTTAAAACAAAGACATCTTGTTATTTGCAACAACATGAATGAACCTGGAGGATGTTATGTTAACTGAAATAAGCCAGACCCAGAAAGATAAATACCTCATGATATAACTTTTATGTGAAGTTTTTGAAAAGGTGAACTAATAAATGCCGAGAGTAGAGTAGTGGATACCAAGGGCTAGGGGCAGAAGTGGTTGGGCAGATGGTTAAAAGATACAAAATTTTAGTTCAGTTAGTGCAATAAGTTTGAGAGATCAATTCTACAACATTGTGACAATAGTTAACAACAACAATGTATTGTATCACATTAAATATAAATGCCCTAAATTCTCCAATTAAAAAATAAAGATTAAGAGTGTAGATAAAAGCAATAACAACAAAACAGTAACAACACTTATAATACTCTATAGTATATAACAGTTATATACTACAGAGTACTATAATTAATAGTTAAATTTAGTAAGGTCTCTCTATAGAAGGTAAAAACAAATATAAATTATATTATTATATACCATTAGAAAACAAGTAGAAATTAAATTTACAAGAGCAATTTATAATAACAAGAAAATCAAATTTCTAGAAATAAACAATGAAGAATAAGTTCAGGGTTCTGCTATGTTTATGGATTAAAAGTTTTAATATGTAAATATATCAATTGTTTCTAAAATTTATCTATAAAATCAATCAAATTCTAATCCAAGTTTTCACAAGTTTTTTGTTATTTCTTTTGTAGAAAATGACAAGAAATATCTTTTCTTCATTTTTCTTTTGTTGTTGTTGTTGCAGATGACGTCTTGCTCTGTCACTGAGGCTGGAGTGCAGTACCGCAATTGTAGCTTATTGCAGTCTTGAACCCCCTAGGCTCAATCAATCCTCCCATGTACATGAGATTATAGGCACAAGCCACCAGGCCTGACTAAGAACTTTCAAATGTTTATAGAGTACATGAAGCGTCCCAAGTAACCAAGACTTATCTTGACGAAGAGAACAAAATTGAAGTCTTACAACACCAAATACTAAGACTTAATAAACCACATAAGACACTTAAAAACAGATTACAGACTAATGGAATAATACATAATTTAGATATAGATGATATACACAAGGTTGATTGTTTTATGATATGCTGTGCAATAGAGGAATGTAGTTTGGATAAATGTGATTATTTATAATAAAGAATTGTATTATTCATTATTCATAATAAAAAATACATGAATAAATGGGTAGAACAGCTCTAGAGAACAGAATGGTCTTGACTCCTACCATGTATACACAATCAGTACAGTATATACTGGACTATTTTTAAAACTCAAATTCAGATATATTTTAAATACACCTGAAGAAAGTAAAAAAATAAAAAACTTTTCATATAGGAAAACATTTTGTAACCATTGCATAAGCAAAAGTTTTTTAAAGAGAAAGTTTAAACATTGACTTAATGAAGAAGATTGATAAACAGTTTAATAAATATAAAAATTATTTATCACAAGACATTATTAATTAAGTAAAATTACAAGTCACACAGCATGACATTTAGCAATACACATAATGCAATGAAGGCTTATGTCCAAGAATATACAAATAAACTCCTAAAAAAACAACTGACAATCAGAAATAGTAAAATGAATACCAAGAAATTTAACAGATATTTATCATAAAAAGGAAATTTTGTCATTCAATGAACACATGAAAACATGATCTCTTCATTAATCATTAGCTTGATGCAAATAAAATCACAATGAGATAACACTTTGTGCCTACTAGAATTCAAAGCCAAAGAGGACAAAACAAAACAAGACATGAAATACCAAAATAGGCAAGTAAATGGAGGAATTGAAATTGTCATTCACTGGTGTTAAGAGGGTAAATTACATTACATTTGTAGACAAATGGCTGCTGATATCTACTAAGGCAAACATTCACATTCTCTATGACCTAGAATTCTGCTACTATGTGTCTATCCAATTAAATCTTCACCTGTGTGCAAAAAGTGAATAGTAAAAACAGAGGGAAGTTCATGATAGCACTATTTGCAATATCCCCAAATGGAAAATAACCTTAAATACCTTTATCAACAATTGAATTGAGAAAAGAATATAACTATATTCATATAATAGAATGCAATATAGTAAGGATAATAAATACACTACAACTAAAAGCAGTAACACTGATAAATGCCAAAAGCATAATAATTACTGAATGAAGCCAGGCGTGAAATAACATATGCTGTATTATTTCTATTTATACAGACTTTAAAAATAAAATTAGTCTTTGGTATTAGAAATCACAATAGTGGTTATTGCTGTGAGTTACGTCAGGAGTCACAACAATGGTGATTCCTGTGTGTGGTTGTAGGAACTGGAAGTCTATGGTTTTTTTCCCCATGATTCCCACTACAAGGGAGGAACAATTTGTCTTAAGAAGGAATTAAATTGTTATGAAAACAGAAATGTAGCAAAAGATGGAAAGAGTGCCTTGGCAGCATTTAAGTCCTTGGTTCTAGAGTTCTTGCATCTGGGTTGTACCTTTGCCCTCCTTGAATCTTTTTTGTTCGATTTTTCCCTAGATCTTTTATCAAATCTATCCTCTCCTTTGCCTAATTTGCTTTAAGGTAGTTTTCTGTCATGTGGAATAGAGACAATCTTAGTTAACACAATTATTGGAGCTGAGAGGTACCTTGGTGGATTTTCTCCCCTATGTATTGCGTAACAATCTTGCTTAGTCCAGGAGGTTGGTATGTTACACAGAATCCTCAGTCAAAATTGTGTTCAAGTAATTGGGATAGGTGTTGTATTTTCTAACCCCAACAAATAAAAGTGTCATCTAAAGCCACCTGAAGTACAGAAAATCAAACCAATGCAAGAGAGGAGTAGAGATGAAAATATCCCTGAAATGAATCACTGAAGCACCTGGACTAAGGCTACCGGAATATAAATACAGTTAAGAAAAAGGTCAACTTGTATAGCTCTACCACTAGCTTTTTCATGGCTGTCTAGTTTTAATTTTAAAATCGTTAAGCTTCCTGGAGATGAGCACTTAAAAATATCATTTATTTCTTTTCTTAAGTATTAGTGCCTATGATATAATAAGTCCACTTGCCCTGTGGAGATAGGCAATATTGGCCTTGAGAAAACTGTGACCAAAAAGGGCAAAGGGTGGAGATTGTGACAAGAGAAGTTCGTTATTTGACTTTGCTGCTTCACTGCTTTACTAATCATGGTAGTGGTCATATTTTTGCATCATATGTGGAGGAAGGTTTCGCTCCTGAGTATCAGATGGAAAGCTAAGGTTACAATGGCAGTCCAGTTGTTACTTTATTCAATGCAGCTGTTTTCTGTTATGTGATAGCAATGACCAATCATGGAAGTATTTTCCAATATGTCTGTGTATGTGTGCGTGCGTGTGCGTGTGCGTGTGTGTGTGTGTGTGTGCATGTGTGCGTGTGTGTGTTTAAAACCTTCTATCCCAGACCCAGGATACATGAACCTGGACTTTTAACTCTGGAAATTATTTCCTTGTTGAATATTTTTGATGATTTTTACCTAACGGTCTCTGAATATTTTTGGAAACAATTTAAAATCAAAATAGAGAATTTCAATGAATCTCAAATAACAGTGCCAGACAATGTGTTAAGATTCCCAGCTCAGTTCCACTCAAGGCAAAACAATTTTAGCTAAAATAAGAATGGCAGATTCAGAAAGAATCATGACAAAATTCAATCCCTGAGTCTCATGGAAATATTTGATTCAGCAATTCTTTTTTCCCCATATAGAAATTCTGCTTCACATGTTAAAGTGAGGACTCATGGTTAAAGGCAGTATGTCTTCCTACAATGAAAATTATTCCCTGATTTTATGGATTGATGTTTTCTTAGTAGAAAACATCTACCTCTATTTTTACTTTATAGATACAAAGATATAAAGAAAACTAACCCTCGTTTGTCTGAGTAACTGTTGTTACCTAAACGTGTTGAGTTTAACATGAAACAACTTAAAATACTTATTCATTAAATAGTGAAAAAATCAAGGTACATAGAATGCAATAACCAGTTGATATTGTGATATTGGAGAAATGCTTAAATAAATAGCTTAAGCTCAGAAGTTATTTGGAATAAAAACCCCATGTGATGCGAAAACAGAGATGTAAGTGTTCCTTTATGTTGGCCTTAGCTCCCTCGGTATGTAATTTAATATCCTTTCTCAAAGCCCAAAAATAACTATATATTTATTTAAGCTCTTACCAATGTGTATGAGTTATGATGCTGATCTCTTGAGTTTGCAACAAGATGTTTAATAAAATTATGAGATTAGAAGGAATTCTGAGAGAAGATCTTATCTCTCTCCCAGGCTTGAAATAATACTATTCCAAAAAACAAGACAAAACAAAAAAATCCAAAAAATGCAAACAATGAATTATTTGACAGCTGGAATTTTGTTTGTTCGTCACTGAAAACCAAGTGCTGAGAACAAAATCTGTCCTCAACAAATGTTTGTAGAATAAGTGATTGCTTAAAATCTAGATGTGCTAGAAGGAAGATTTAATTAATGTTAGTGTGATTAAAGTCTGTATTTTTCTTGTTTTTCACAAGAATATGTGATTTTCTGCATTTATATTTTAATGCTTTTTATTTAATTCAAAATTTCAGAGACTGCTTTTTGCTTTAATAATTAAATACTTAGTCCCACCATTTAAAAAATGTAGTTTTTGAAGTCTCTGAACATTAAACTCCTTGCTCTAAACTCTTTTTTATAGTTCTAGTAACAATCCTGACCCTGTCTCACCCAAGGACAAATACACAAAGTAAAAGCTCTTTTTTTTTTTTTTTCTTTTTCCTTCATGATCAGTGCTAAATCCCAGAGTGGTTAGTTTTTCTGAGAACTCCAATTTCCATAAAGAATAGATGCTCTTTATTGTATTTCAAAAGGAAGAAGTTTTGTGATTTACCCGTCTTCAGCAAGCTGGTTAGTTTTCCTTATTTATTCTCAGAGAAGTTTATTTTGTTAACTATTTTCTCTGTTTTCTTATTAATCTTGTTAATTTTCTAGAGATTTTCTGAAATTATAGAAGACAAAATGAGATGCAGCCATCAACTCATTAGGTAAACAATGACCGTGAGAATTGTGCCCTGATTTTTTGTGCTATACAATATATTGTTTTATATGTCTTTTTACGTATGCTTTAACAATTATAGTTCTATGCTACCTATGAGTGTCCTTGAAAAACCATACATTTTGGGTCATTTCTTATTAGTGCGCTTCAAGGATTTAGCAAATCTTCAAAGATCCCTGTAAAAGGATATAAGATTTGAGATTGCTAGACTGGGATCTAGAGGTAAGCATTTTGGCAGACATTAGTCATCTCCTTGCATTTTTTTTCCCCCAGTTGGATTGCTGAAGGAGTTAGGTGCTCAATAAACTATATTTAGTTCCTTTATGAGGTCAGCACTGTTACTGTATATTCCTGCAGTTTGATTTTTGTTCTTTGTAGAACTTTAGTCATATGTTTCTGCCTTCTATGTTTTCAAATATAATTAGTGATCTTCTTCAATAAGTGCTATCTTTTCACCTCTCCATTTCATTGTAAAGGTCTTTTAGGGAAATTTAACTAAGAGCTCCCCAAAACCATCTGCAACCATGTTTGTACTGAAATTGCTTTTAACCAGAATTGTTAATGACTTCTTTGACATTACATGCAAAAGACTCTTTTCTTGAAAAAAAAATTCAATTAAGAAATGATTTACATAAGTGAAAATGAAGACCTTAAGTTTACAGTTAACTGAATGTTATAAATACATCCTAATCAAGACTTAGAACATTTTATCAGCCACGGAAATTTCCCTTCTACCCCTTTTAGTTCAATCATATGCCCCTTGATGCAAGCATTACTCTGCTTCTAATAGCCATAGATTATTTTTGTCTATTTTTGGCATAAATAAATCTTACAGTATATATACTTTTTCCTTGGATTCTTTCACACATTCCAATGTTTGTGAAGTTCAACTATGTTGTTTCTTGTCTCAGTTGTGCTCCTTCCTTCCTTTTCTTTCTGTCATTTTTATCTTTTTATTGCTGAGTATTCATTAATATAAAAATAAGATCTGAGTAAACGATGAGCTTTGGTTAATAACAGCGTATCACTTTGTTACCGGAGAAAAGTCTTGACTGCAAGCTGCCCAGGTTCTTGACACATTTAACAAAAAAATGAACAAACACACAAGCAAAACAACAGAAGATTAAGGCATAGATTTGTTGATGTGGAAGTACACTCCACAGAGTGGAATCAGGCTCAAGCAAGAGGCTTAAGAGCCCTGATGGTAATGTTCCTTGGGTTCTTTTTTTAATTGAAATAAAAGAACATAGTAAAACCCCTCAGTAGCCTTTAGAGGCCTCTGATAAGTTACACTCTACACAAATAAAGGATTTTGCTCAGGACCAGTCAGTGGCAGGATTCTGCCCAGGACCAATCAGAGGCATCCTGCCTGAGGTATATGCAAATGAAGGTTCCAGAATGGACTAATTACAAGCATTTGCATTCCTGAGGTAGAGGAGAGGAGGTTTGGAGAGAGAGGGGCATTTGGTCATGGGGAGGTGGGGTTTTCCTCTTAGTTCACTTCCAAGAAGGCAGTGTGGGCTGGCCTTAGGTTTCCTGTTTCCAGACCCTATTCTGCTGCCTCAAGTTTGGTTCCTTGATTGTAACCCCTACCATACCAATGTAAGATGACAACAGGGAAAACTGGATATTAGGCATATGGGAATTGTCTTTACTATCTTTTCAGTTTTTCTGTAAATCTAAAACTGTCCTAAAAATAAAATCAAATTGAAAACAATAAACAAAAAGGTGCATGAAAAAAATATAACAATTTGATTACTCATTTTGTTTCTGAAATTTGAGGCTATTTCCAGGTTTTAACTATTACAATAAAGTTACTATAAATGTTATTATATGTCTCTTGGAAAATTTGCATTTATTTCTCTTGGGGGAATAACTAGAAATAAGGCTGTTAAGTCATAAGGTAAATGTACATTTAACTTTGTAAGAAACTGTCAGTTTCCTAAGAAGGTTTTACCATTTTACACAACCATCACTATATGTCAGAATCCAGTTATTTCACAAGAAGTTTAACATTTGGTGTTGTGAGTCTTTTAAAATCCAACCATTCAATAGTTGTGAAATGGAAATGATTGTGGCTCTATTTTCATTTCCCAGATGCCTAATGCTAATTGCCTTTTCAGTTGTTGATTGTGTATTCCTCTTTTTTGGTATCTGGTAAAGTCTTTTACCCATTTTAAAATTAATTTTGTTATTATTATTATCATCATCACTATTACTGAATTCCATGGGTTTTTAAATATACTCTGGTTACAAGTCCTGTTTCAAATATAGAAATTTCAAGTATTTTGCCTTGCCTACTAATTGTCTATCTGTACCTTTTGATGGGCACTTTTAATTCTGAATAAGTCTAATTTATCAATGTTTTCTTTATGGCTAGTTAATTTTATTTCTTCTCTAATAAATCTTTTTATAACAATATGTTATCTTTTGACTTTTTTCCTAGCTGATTGATAACTTTAAATTTCATATATATGATCTAGATTGAGTTAATTTTTAGATATGATATAAAGTACAGGTCAAGGTAGATTTTCTTTATAGGGATCTACTACTATTCTAGAACCACTTGTTGAAAAGATTATCCTTTTCCTTATTAAATTGCTTTGTTTCCTTTGCTGAAAGCAAACGGACCATAAATATGGGTGTAGGGGGTGGGGAGGAAATATTTCTAGACTCTCCATTCTTTTTCATTCATTTTGCCTAGCCTTATGTCAATATTACTGTTAATTACTACAGCATTAGAGCAAGTCTTGAAATCAGATAGTAAAAGCCAATTATTAAATTGCTTCGGCTATTTTTATTTCTTTTTAGTTCCTTGTATATTTTAGAGTCAACCTGTTAACTTCTACAAAAAAATGACTGCTAGGATTTTGATTGAGACTACATTAAGTCTATAGATTAATTTAGAAAGAAGTGATACCTTAGCAAGTTTAAATATTACAAAACATGAACACAATATAACTCACCATTTAGTTATATCTTCTTTGATTTTCCTCAGTATGTCTCTGCTATAGGTGCAATCTTGCACATTTAAAAAATAAGTTATTCTTAAGAATTTAATTTTTAATTCTTTATGTTACTGTGAATGGTATTCTTTTTTAATTTTATTTTTAAATTTTTGTGGCTCACATATAGGAATATAACTGGTCTTTGCATGCGATTGCATCCTGTGAGCCTGGTAAATTCATCTTTATTGTAGTAGTTCTTTTTCTTTCTCTTTTTGAGTTTCCTTTGGATTTTCTATGTACTTAATTACGTTATGCTAGAATAGAGAGGTTTTTTTTAAACTTTAGGTTCAGTGGCACATGTGAAGGTTTGTTATATAGGGAAACTCATGTCACGGGGGTTTTGCCGTACAGATTTTTTTGCATCACCCAGGTATTAAGCCTGGTACCCACTAGTTATTTTTTCTGAATAAAGAGACTTTTACTGATATTTCCTTTTCTGACATTTATGACCCTTTCCCCTTGACTTTTTGGTTTGGACACCAGTATAATCATAAATAGAAATATTCAGAGAAAGGGAAGGGGCCAAGATGGCCAATCAGAAGTAGCTGCAGTCTGCAGCACTCACAGAGAGGAATAAAAGCTGTGAGGGAATGAGCACCTTCAACTGAAATATCAAGGTTCTCACATTGGGACTGACAAGGCAAACAACTCAACCCACAGAGAATGAAGAAAAAAACAGGGTGGGGTGATGGCCCATCCAGGAGCCACATGGAGCCAAAGGATCCCTCACTTTCAGCCAAAGGAAGCAGTCAGTGACTGTGTGATCCTGCCTGGAATACCATGCATCTTCCACAAATCTTTGCAACCTACAGATCAGGATATCGACCCGTGAGCTCCACACCACCAGAGCTTTGGGTCCAGTACTCAGAGCTATGGGGAGTTTTGGCAGAGCAGCTGCTCGGGTACACACAGATGCAGGAGCTTTACATACTCCCACCCTGGGATAACTGGCAAGGTGGAAGCTCCATTTGTACATACCCCTAGGAAGGAGGTTGATTCTAGGGAGCCTAGCAGCATTGTTCTGTGGGTCCCACTTCCTTGGCACCTCACAAGTTAAGACCCACTGGCTTGGAATTCCAGTCGGCCAATGGCAATAGGCTGCAGTCTGCCTGAGACAGTCTGCCTGCACACACTTCAGAAGGTTGAGACAGGACTGAGTTCCTGTAGGGAGCGGCAGCCACCGTCTCTGCAGCTCAGTCAACTTAGCCATTCCAGCCTGCTGGCTTTTGAGGGTCCCAATACAGGTCCCCCACAGTGCAGCACAGCTACTTTGCCAGATCATGGCGAGACTGCTTCTTTAAGGGGCACCCCAATCCATTCCTACCCACTAAGTGGGGCCTCCCTGCAGTGGCTTCAGCCACTCTAGCCAGGGTTATACAGACAGTGCTCTTATCTATTCCTAGGATGGAGCTCCAGGAGGGCAAGGGGTGTTCCATCTCTGTGGTTTGGTTGACTCAGCTGCTCCAGCCTAGTTGGAGAGTCCAAATAGTCTGGATGAGGGAGGGTTCCCCCAGGAAATGCAGCACATCTGCTCTTCCAAAAAGCAGCCAGACTTATTCTTTAAGCAAGTCCCTGATCCCATTCCTCCTGACTGGTGAGACCTCCCAATAGGGGTCTCCAGTCACCTCCTACAGGTGCATTCAGGGCAGCAAGAAATCAGTACCCTGCCTTGGGAAGGAGCTTCCAGAGGAAAAAGCAGGCTGCTGCCTTTTGTATTTCATAGGCTTTACTGGTGATACATCCAGGTACGGAAAAAAACCGAGGCAAGTAGGATCTGGAGTAGAACCACAGCAAACCATAGCAGCCCCACGGAAGAGTGACCTGACTATTAAAAGTAAAACAAACACAAAACAACAACATCCACAAAGGACTCCAGAAAACCCCATTCAAAGCAGCAGCCTCAAAGACTGAAGGTAGATAAGCCCACAAAGATGACAAAGAATCAATGTCAAAACACGGAAACCTCAAAAAGCCAGAGTGCCTCTTCTCCTTCAAATGATAGCGTCACCTCTCCAGCAAGGGCATAGAATGAGACTGAAGCTGAGATGGCTGAATTGACAAAAGTAGGCTTTAGAAGGTGGGTAATAATAAACTTCGCTAAGCTAAAGGAGCATGTTGTAACCCAATGCAATGAAGCTAGGAATTATAATAAAACAATACTGGAAGAATAGCCAGTTTAGAGAGGAACATAACTGACTTGATGGGGCGGAAAACACAACACAAGAACTTCGCAATGCAATCGCAAGTATCAATAGCAGAATAGACCAAATGGAGGAAAGAATCTCAGAGCTTAAAGGTTATCTTTCTGAAATAAGACAGCAGACAAGAATAGAGGAAAAAGAACGAAAAGGAACAAACAAAGCCTCTGAGAAATATGGGATTATGTAAAGAGACCAAATGTCTGACTGACCAATGTACCTAAAAGGATGAGAAGAGAAGCAAGTTGGAGAGGCAAACACTTCAGAATGTCATTCATGAGAACTTAACCAACCTAGCAAGGCAGGCCTGCAGACAAATTCAGGAAACGCAGAGAACCCCAATAAGATACTTCACAAGAAGATCAACTCCAAGACACTTAATCATGACATTCCCCAAGGTCAAAATGAAAGAAAAAAGTATTAAGAGTGGCCATAGAGAAAGGCCAGGTCACTGACAAAGAAAAGCCCATCAGAATAACAGCAGACCTCTCAGCAGAAATCCTACAAGCCGAAAGAGAATGGGGTCAATATTCAACATTCTTGAAGAAAAGAATTTCCAACCCAGAATTTCATATCTGGCCAAACTAAGCTTCCTAAGTGAAGCAGAAATGTAGGAGTTCAGTCAGGGTGGTGGCAAAAATATTAAGGGAAAAATATTAGGGAAAGTTACAGAATATAGTCACAAACCTTCTTGGAAGGCCATGAAGTTTGCATAGTTTCAGTAGAAGTTTCAGGTGAAGGCAGCCTTATCCCTTTTACCTTTACTTGATAAGAAAAGCAAATAGCTAGGGAATGTGGGGGGGTTTATCTGAATAACTTGATTACTCATGTGGTCCTATAAACTAACCTTTGATCATCTGGATGGCTTCCTTGGGGGGAAGTCGACCAGCGATATTACCCAATAATGGTATTTGCTTTAGGCCTCAGAACTTGTCCCTTAATCTCTATACTCTAGTGGTGTTGACTCAAAGCCTTTGTCATTTAATGTGTGCTGAATGAAGCCTGGTGAGGCCAGCGTGTTGGGGCCAGCGGCTGCTATCTCTTTATAGCACTCTTCTTGAGTGTCTGTGTGTAGCCTGGACACTCCAGCCTGCTCATACACTGGATATGGTGTCTGAGTGAATGTATTCATCTGTTGTTGAGTCAGGGTCTCCAGGACAGACCCCCACAGGTGGTGACTCTGACAGAGAAATAAGATCCTTTTCGGATAAACAAATGCTGAGAGAATTTGTCACCACCAGGCCTGCCTTGCAAGAGCTCCTGAAGGAAGCAGTAAATATGGAAAGGAAAAACAATTACCAGCCATTATGAAAACACACTGAAGTACACAGACCAGTGACACTGTGAAGCAACCGCATAAACAAGTCTGCAAAATAACTAGCTATCATCACGATGACAGGATCAAATTCACACATAACAATACTAACCTTAAATGTAAATGGGCTAAATGCCCCAATTAAAAGAGATAGAATGGCAAGCTGGATAAAGAGCCAAGACCTATTGCTACACTGTCTTCAAGAGACCCCATCTATGTGCAAAGACACACATAGGCTCAGAATAAAGGGATGGGGAAAATGTCACCAAGCAAATGAAAAACAGAAAAAAGCAGAAGTCACAGTCTTAGTTTCTGACAAAACAGACTTTAAATCAACAACAATAAAAAAAGATGAAGACATAATGCTAAAAGGTTCAATTAAACAAGACGAGCTAGCTATCTGAAATATATATACACCCAGTACAGGAGCACCCAGATTCATAAAGCAAGTTCTTAGAGACCTACAAAAAGACTTATACTCCAAAACAATATGAGTGGGAGACTTTAACACTCCACTGGAAATTTTGTTAAATTATTTTAGTGCCCCTATTGAGATCATTATTTTGATTTTCTCCCTTATTCTGTTAGTATGGAAAAGTATATTGGTTGATTTGTACATGCTAAACAAGTGTTGCATTTCTGAGGTAATCATCACATTGGGACAATGTGTTATCTTTTGGGGAAGATATTACTGGATATAATTTGGATATAATTTGCTAGTTTTTTTTTTAAGGATATTTGTGTTTTCAATTAATCGAAGATTTTAGCATGTAGTTTTCTTTTCTTGTACTGTGTGGGTTTGATACCAGGTTAATGCTAGCTTTTTAAAATGAGTGGAGAAGTATTTATATCTCTTGTGCTTTCACAATAATTTATGTTTAATTGATGTTATTTCTTCCTAAATATTTGATATAATTCACCAGTACAACTATTTTGACTTCGATTTTTTAAAATTATGAATTCAATTTTTAAAATATATATAACTATGTTTAAGTTTTCTACTCACTTCTTTCTGTGTCAATTTTGGTAATTTGTTTCTTTCAAGAATTTTGTCCATTCCACTTAAGAAAAATTTATTTGATTTCATTTTATTTTAAGTAATACCTCAAGTTTAAATGTAAATACTCTAGGTTTCAAGTGTAGGCAATACAGAGAGAAATTACTCCTGATGCAAGCACACTGGTTTAGTGTTACATTCACACATATACCTGTAGCAAACCAAGTCGGAAGTGAGTTACTGGTAGAAGGGGCAGGACCACAGGCAACCACAAACTCATCAGAACTGATGGTTAGCTGGGTGTGGTGGCTCATGCTGTAATCCCAGTGCTTTGGGAGGTCAAGGCAGGTGGATCACCAGAGATCAGGGGTTTGAAGCCAGCCTGGCAAACATGGTGAAACCCCATTCTACTAAAAACACAAAATTAACTGGGTGTGGTGGCATGTGCCTATAATCCAAGCTACTTGGGTGACTGAGGCAGGAGAATCACTTGAACCCAGGAGGCGGAGGCTGCAGTGAGACAAGACTGCACCATTGCACTCCAGCCTGGGCAAGAAGAGCAAAACTCCATCTTAAAACAAAAAACAAACAAACAAAAAAAAACTGATGGTCATTCTCTGCTTCAGTTGCCTCTGCTATGGTTGTGGTTATATTCGAAGTGACTGGAATGGTGTTTTTTAAATTTTATTTTTAATTGACACATAATAATTGCACATATTTATGGGGTATAGTGTGATGTTTTGGTGCACATATTCATTTTGTAGTAATCAAATCAAGGTACATAGCTTAGCCATCCCCTCATACATATATTATTTCTTTGTTGTCAGAACATTCAAAATTCTCTCTTCTGGTTATTTTGAAATATGCAATGCAATATTGTTAACTATAGTCTCCCAACTGTGCAATAGATCACAGCACTTAATCCCCCTAGCTACTGCAACTTTGTACCCATTGACCAACTTCTTCCCATCTCTTTCTAATACCCTCTCCTCCCACCCTGCCTCTGTACTCTCTGCTCTCTGCTTCCATGAGATTAGCAGCGTTTTTAGGTTCCACAAATCAGGGAGATCAGGCAGGATTTATTTTTCTGGGTCTGGCTTATTTCACTTAACGTCCTTCAGGTGCATCCATGTTGCTGCAAATGACAGAATTTCATTCTTTTTAATGGCTGAAGAGCATGAAATCGTGTTTTTCATATAATAAGCACTCAGTAAGTATTTGCTAACTGTTCATTAAGCATTCCTCTGAGGCACCAGGTTAACCAACTTTTACACAGAAACATAGCAGCATAAGTTACTATGAATATATTAGGGCTGCTTTCTAATAATAAGGGTTAAATAGATTTTAAATTAATCATAAACATTTAAAGATTCAATTTATATAGGGACCCTGAAATCATTTATGTGTAATTTGTTCTCTATCTACCGACTCTCTATCGTATAAAATGTTTCATTAAAATGTGATTGAATTACTGAGCTCAATTTATAAAAATTAATCAACTGAAATCGTATGCTTCCTTTTAAATAACGGTTTTAGAAAATCTAATAAAGATTTAATTTTTAAAAATTCTTGTTGCTTTATTTCATGTGTTTGTATCCCCCTTTTCACTTACCTAGGAAATCTCATGCTTTCTTTTTCACCTAAAATTTATTCTCATTGTCATCAAAATTATTTTCTAAATCCTCGGAAAAATAGATCCTTGATCATTATAGTTTACTGATTTCGTTCTATAATTAAACTAAATTTGTGGAAATTTAAAAAACCCCAATTTTTCTAATTCTACAAACTTCTTATTATTAGAGCAAAGTGGACATGCCACTGTATCTGAGGTTATTTTAAAAAATTAGATAGCTAGTGAAGGTAGTGTTCTTTCCAGCAGAAGCTATATTTTTCTGTTAGGATGAAGGTAACCTTTGCTAAAGTCTAGTTGGATTTTTCAATTCCACTGGGAAAAAAAAATAACAAAGTATATGATAACCAAAAGGGAAAGAAGGTGGAATGAAGAACTCAAGGAAGCAAAGTCAAGGCCAATCGCAATGAATCATCAGTGAGTCTCTATGGAAACACTTGAGCTGACTTAATAACTCTGTAATCAACTGAACTACAGGAAACGCCAACTAGTCATTGTTCACAGAAAGCCAATCCGAAAGGTCTGCCTCTCAGAATGCAGCCCTATTGACTGCGGTCAGTAGGTGGGGGGGCTAGGGGAGGGACAGTCGGGGGTGGGGAGGGTGGGAAGGGCTAATAAGGGGAGAAATACCAGCTATAGGTGATGGGGGGATGAAGGCAGCAAACCACCTTGCCATGTATGTACCTATGCAACAATCCTGCATCCTGCATGATGTGCACATGTACCCCAGAACCTAAAGTACAACAATAAAAAAAAAAAGAATGCAGCCCAAAGCTCATATAATCTAAAAATCAAATTCTTTGGAATAACCTATTTTGTTTCTTCTTTCATAATTAAATGAATGGGAACATAATTATAGTCATTTGCCAAACAGGTTAAGCTAGGCTTCAAAAATCTACATGAAAAAATGTGGATGTGCTTGAAGATAAATTCTACATCTAACTGTGAGCATATAGCAAGCATAACAAGCTGGTATTCCTACGAGGAAATTAATAGGAAATGTATACCAAGTCTGTGAGTAGACATTTTTCTTTCTTTAACGAAATACTGCACACTTGTACCTCAGTTCTGAGGACCAGGTCAAGCAATGCCTCCAAACAAGGAAATATCAAAAACAAAATAAGAGAAAAACAGGTGATCCACCTGCCTCGACCTCCCAAAGTGCTGGGATTACAGGTGTGAGCCACGGTGCTCAGCCCACATCCACTTTTAAGCAAACTGTCGCCCATTGCTTTCTGCAGTATTGACCTATGCTTTGCTATGCCAGAGAAGAGCCTTATTTGGTTTTCCCGCCCTCTGTTCTTCCATGGATTGCAACAAATAGACACTGCATTTGTAAGCACCATCATTTTGCATCTGGATTTCTGATTTAGTCAAAAGATGTGTAAAAATTTATGGAACCACATCTGAAGAAGCAAAGGAACACTTGTTATTTTTCCAACCGTCAGTGTGATTGATGATCACTAAACTGTTTCCCGATCGCTTATTTGAAACTTGGCTGCAGCAAAATGGAAGAGATGCAGATCTAAGGAACTGGAGTACTTGGAAAATGGGTACCACTGGATCAAATGCTTGGCTTCGGCTTTGCTGTCAGCACCTCAGGTGCATAATGCATTTCAAATTTTAAAGCGACTACTTTGATTTTGAGGTAATTCACACTCAACTGTTTCTTTAGATTGGTCTGAATAATAGCTATGCAAAACGTAAGATATGACCCAGAATGACTTACAACACACTTTTCAAAAATTTCCAACTAACATTAATAGAAATATTTTTCTACGGGTCCAATAAATAAAAAATTGAAAAAAGTTTTTAGTGATCTTATCCATCACAGATGCCAATATGACCAGAGAAGCCATAAATCCCAATAGCACATAATGATGTTTTAAAAACAGGCAGGGAAAAACAGAATGCTGCTTGTCAGCTTTTTCTAAAATGCAACATGTTTTAAACATGGCTCATGAGACGTTAGTTTCTGAGCATCCTACAAGAAATGGAAATGCCTACAAGATCTGCAAGAAATGAAAACGCCTTTCCAAATTCCAGTGTGAAAATCTCCGATAACAAAACGTCAGCTCCAAAATCCTAAGATACCTGTAAATAAGACTGACTGTTCATCAACATTTGACATTCATTCGTCACTATGGTGGTTACTTCCTCTTGCTCCTGGACAGCACAGCAGAAAAGCCATGCTGCTCAGCTCTCTAAAGTGAGCTGAAGAAGTCCAAGATGTTCTTGCAGCTCAGTTCCAAAGCATTTTTTCATGAAAGCACTCTTAAAATTTTCAGGCTCTCACAGACTTCTAAACCAATCATGGCTGTATCTCTTATCTGAAAGCTGGGATTGCACAGTTGTAAGAAAATGTAGGCCAGGTGCGGTGGCTCACGCCTGTAATCCCTGCACTTTGGGAGGCCGAGGCAGGTGGATCACAAAGTCAAGAGATCGAGACCATCCTGGCCAACACAGTGAAACCCCATCTCTACTAAAAATACAAAAATTAGCTGGGCGTGGTGGCACGTGCCTGTGGTCCCAGCTACTCTGGAGGCTGAGGCAGGAGAAACACTTGAACCCAGGAGGCGGAGGTTGCAGAGAGCCGAGATTGCCCCACTGCACTCCAGCCTGGCAACAGAGCAAGACTCCGTCTCAAAACGAAAAAAAAAAAAAAAAAAAGAAAATGGAAAACGCGCTGTATGGGAGCAACGGGAAGCAAGTAAGCCTGGCTTTTCATAGGAACCTTCCTTTCCTCCGCGATACCTCAAATGGGCCCACTCTTGCAGTTCTGGACCATTGCAGATCGCTTCTTGGGATCCACAGCTGCTTCTTGTGGTTCTATCATTGAAAGAAGGAGGTCTACGGGTCTCTTAAAGTATGCTGAGGTGTTATACTATGGAAAATAGGAAATCCACCAAGAGATTAATAAAAAACCAAGTAAACCAGATAAAATGAGACATCTTAAAGCTCTGACATCAACTCATATCCCTGGTATATTACTTTGGTAATAAAGCCAATCCTATTTTTCCCCTGCTGTATTAACTTCTGTATATTTGCTCTTAATACTGTAAGCTAGCCATTCCATGTCTTATTAACGTATCAGCCTGGTCATCCCAAGTCTGTTTCTTTACTGAATATGTCTATGTGCTAAGAAATCCTTCCAGAGTCTGTTCTTTTCTCAGATTTTGCAGGTAAGACAAGAATACACGGGTGAGAATTAAGTCACTGAGTACAGAAAACAGCTGACCAAAGGGGAATCATTAAATAATCTGTTCTATCAACACACAAAAATGTCCTCACCACTTTCCAGACCTCCTGTAACACACACACACACACACACACACACTCTCTCTCTCTCTCTCTCTCTCTCTCACATATTTATATTGATAGTAGGCATATGATTTTAGATGTGTCAGTATCTTCAATCTTGGTTTCTGAAGCAGAAACAAGAATGTCCTGACCTTTCCAACAACCTGTATAAAATAAATGACCAATTAAAAAGCCTTGATATGCATTAAGATTATCTTAGAAGTTGTCTATTCTGAAAATAGAATTTTAGCAGAGATGTTTCACAATATTTTCCACGAGAGCAGAGACTGATGGCCTGACATTGGTGGGCTCAGTGCAAGGTGCGTCGCAGATGATGTTTCTGAGGCACACACTGCCTGCTGATGGCGTGACCCTGGCCAGACTGTGAAGGTGTCAGAGAGAAGCTGCCCTTGAGCCTCAGTGGAAAAGACCTCAGCAGGTACTGTGAATGACTGACATATAAGGAAAATTCAAAGTTTTGATCTTCAGATTCACATAGAAGACATACATCACTGCTTCCTGACCAAGCGTTCCTTGGAAGCTTTCAGAAGCCACTCACTGCAGAAGTAGATTTCCTCCTTAGATATAAAACAAAATTAATTTCTGATTCATTCACACACTTTTCTATCTCTTAGTTCTACCACTAATCTGACCACGTTTAGAGCATTAATATGATCATCCTTTTTTAAAAATAACATATATAAATTAAAAATGTATAAATATAAATCTATATTATATAATATATAATAAATATTAATAGAAATACATATTATATAATGATATATTGTATTATATAATGATATATTGTATTATATAAAATATAATATATATCTTATTACATATTACAATGATATGAAATATATTTCAATATGCAATTATAAATAATATATAATAGATATTATTGATATATATTAAATATATAATTACACATAAATAATATATACTTAATATATATTATTTATGTATAATATATATAAATAATATATAATATATAATATAAATAATATATTGGAATATTTAAAAGTAAAAGTGAGGCTGTTACTATGTCTCATTAAATTGTAGGTCAAAAAATTTCCTTAATATTATTTATATATGTTGTATTATATATTATATTTTATATATATTATATATTTATATTTATATATATTATTATATATAATATATATTGTTTATATAAATAATATTATATAATAATATTATATATTATATAAGTAATATATAATATATATTACATTAATAAATAATATATAATGTATATATTTCTAAGCCTATGGGCTTAGAAAGATGTTCAATGTGTGTGTGTGTGTGTGTGTGTGTGCGCGTGTGTGTGTGACAGGAGGTCTCAAAAGTGGTGAGGACATTTTTGTGTATTGATAGAACAGATTATTTAATGATTCGCCTTTGGTTAGTTGTTTTCTGTGTTCAGTGACTTAATTCTCACCCGTCTATTCTTGTCTTACTTGCGAAATCTGAGAAAAGGATAGACTCTGGAAGGATTTCTTAGCATATAGACATATTCAGTAAAGATATATATATATATTTATATAACATATATTTGTATAACAGACATATTTTTATATTAAATATATAAATGTATATTTATATTTATTTTATTTCTATGGTTTTCTTCCTTGACGTGGGGAAACCCAAAGCTCTGAACATTTTTCTAAGCCCATAGGGAAAAATGGGCTCTTAAATGCTGTTTTGCTGGATCTGAGACCATATCCCTAAAGCTGTTCTTTCAAATCCTTCGCAGAATAGATTCCTTTTTTATATTGTCATCTAATGCCTAAGTTTATCTCACAGTATTACTACCAACCTTCAGCCTTCTAAGACATGAACCTTAATTCGTGTTATCAAAATGATTCTGCTGAGGTCATTTTACAGTCCTATCAACAAGGGCTGGTCAGTCCTGAGAACACTAATACTGGGACTACCCTGACCACGTTGGTTAATTTGTTTTTTTCAGAGACATTTTATTTAAAATTGACTCAAAAAATTTGTCTTTGGCTGGGTGCGGTGGCTCACGCCTGTAATTCCAGCACTTTGAGAGGCTGAGGCAGGTGGATCACAAGGTCAGGAGTTCAAGACCAGCCTGGTCAATATGGTGAAACCCCATCTCTACTTAAAAGGTACAAAAATTATCTGGGGGTGGTGGCACATGCCTGTAGTCCCAACTGTTCAGGATGCTGAAGCAGGAGAATCGCTTGAACCTGGGAGGCGGAGGTTGCAGTGAGCTGAGATCGCGCCACTGCAATCCAGCCTGGGCGACAGAGTGAGACTCCATCTCAAAAGGAAAAAAAAAATGGACTTAACAAAGGGGCACAAAACAGGCTCCTTCCTGTTGCAGTAAACAACGCTTTAAGTCCTAATGCAGTTTGTGTATCACCAGATCATTCTTTCCTATATTGACAACAGATTGACAGCTGCCGTCACACATGTAAGCATTCTGTGTATTCAGGATAATTGTTAGCGGTCTCAAATATTTAAAGTTATCACTCCTCCGGTTGATAATATTTCCATTGAAAAATTACCCAGAAACTTTTAAAGTCAGGTCTATACAAGTCTATTTATTAAATTCCCGGAAGTAGCAACTGTGATAAATCTATATGCATGCTACGGTCAACTGCAATTGTCATTTTAGGAATTCTAAAATGGAAACTTAGTCCAAAATCTCTCCTTGACTCTAACAAAAACCTAAAAATTCAACAAACCAGTGTTCTTACAGATGATCACATAGTCTTTATTTTCACCTTAACTAGGCAAGAGGAAGTCCATGTTATAGGGAACACTTTTCACTACATCTACATACTGCGGGACAAATCAGCTCATGATGAAACTAAGAAAAAAGTCATCTGCTTCTCTAAAGCAGACTCAGCTGGATTCACTGTTTGGGTTTTATAATCTCGACCCTTGGCCTCAAAACTTGTTTCAAGGAATAAGAGTTGTTTGTTTTTTGCTTTCCCTGATAACTGCTTTTGTTGCAATCAGCTGAAGTATCCTGTACAACCTCTAAAGTGCTACTGGGCGGCTATTGTCATGACGGATGATCTTGTGAATCTCCTGGAGCAGGAGAAATTAATCCAAGTCCAACCACAGACTGAGTTCTCTGAAAAACTTCCTGCTGAGAAAAATATCAGGCATGGTGAAAATCTGAAGGGACTGATTAAGACCCTGTGGCCTAATTTGTTTGCTTTTAGCCACATCATGGGGACTGAGGAAGAGAAAAGCAGCCCGTGGCATCCAGGAGCAGGCCTGGCACTCACAGCTGGGCAATAGTGTCCCTCAGTTGAACATAAACCACTTTAACTTCAGGCCAGGCGACTATGACCACAGCAGATAAGTCAAAAGCAAGACCACTTTGTAATTGTGTGTGAATACAGGTAGACACTTACATTATCCAAGCCACAAGAATGATCCAACATCCCCCTAGCCTGGTCACTAGGAGTCACTACTGCTTCTTACCAATTACAGATTCAATCTTTACGTGGTTTTCTCTCTTAGTTAACATTTACTAAGGTACCTAATCATGGATCTCCATTTCCTGACAACATCCCATCTAGAGCAAATCCCCAACTCTTCACCGTCTCCCCAAAATCATCTAACACAGTCGAAGTCCCGCAGTCAAGCCTTTCTGACACCTGCCCATGTCGTGTGTTCTCCTTACAGCAGCTGGTGTAAAACCAGATTCTTAGCTAGTGGTATGTTCTTGGTGGGCTTTGGATTTAGAGAACACTCCCTCTCTTGCTCAAGTTTCTTCAGAAAGAAGAACTTTTTGAACTCTTTGTCTGACATTCCCAGGATTCTGAGATCAGATGGAACAGGATCTCTTCTGACAGGACAGACCCACCTGGAACAGAGGTCACATGGAAACGAGCTTCCTTCTACGGGGAGAAATGCCCCTCAAGGATGTCTTGTTTCTTACTCTCACTTTTTTCCACTGATCCGTGCCTGTGTAAGAAGAATCTACACTGTTCCTGGACTAGTTCTGGACCAGTGCTAAGGCAAATTTTTAAAAAATTTAGAAAGTAGTTCAGAGAATTGGCTGCAGAGTATCGGAAATCCACAAGATGACCAAGGCGAGAGGTCGGAGAAGATGGGATGTAGGTTCTAAGAAAGATTCTTGAAGCTGCTCTGCAGATCTGTGGCTCCTGTGGGAAGAAAGAAGATCTACAGCTTTTCCTACTTTCTCTCCTAGAGAATCATGGATTAGATCAACCTTGTTTTGGTGCAATTTCTACACTTTTTAGACAAACTCTTGGTAAATCTATGGCCATATTTATAGTCAAAAGAAATAACTTTTGCATTGGTTCTTTGGCAAATTAGATACTCAAAAAAGGCACATCTGAGAAAAATCAAATGACAAATGCTTGTTTTGTGAAAGATAAACATGTGAGACAAGCATGGAAGCCCACATGGGACTCCTGCTGCAGCTGTCTGTGACCACATGGACACACCAGTCGTGCTGATCTTCTGTAATGACATCGCCATGAAGGTTCACATGGGACAAATGTCCCCTCATCACATCTCTAATGTCATCTGATTTCAGTATGTTGTCATTTTGGCTTCATAGCATAATGCTGCTTTTTACAATAACAGTATCTAAATGAAAAAAAAAATTGTGATTCTGCTGGGGCATGTGTCCCGCAGGCAGTATGACAGAGTACCAAGTCCAGGCTGAGGAATAGTGTTTCAGGAAACAGAGTAGACCAGCAGTCTGCAGCCACCTCACTGCAGATCTTTGCTAGTGCTCTGATTGAGGAGCTTGGGTCTAAGCTAAGACATTCTGGGAGCACACAACCAGGTAAAATGGAGACATCCTTTTGTGTAGGCAGCATTTAGAAAGTACTAATAGTACCATGAGTACTTGGTGTATTTACCCCAGATGTGCAGAGGGGGTGGAAAGGAGAAAATGTTGAAAAGTGGCAAGTATTTTTAAGTTTTCCTGCTTTCTTAAGTGAGAGCTATGGATATGCTATCCGACTAGACACAGCATCCCAGAGGAGGGGTTTGTGAAAGTCAAAAAGCTACATCCTTATTTAGAAGCACTGAGCTGGAGTTAAAAGAGCCATTTTCTTTCATTTGTTCATTTGACACTACATACATACACACGCATACATACATATATTTAGAGAGTACATATATATGTGTACACATACGTGTGTGTGTTTATGTGTATGGAGAGAGAGAGGTGGGAGGTAGAGACAGAGTGAACAAGAGAAAAAGCTTGTCAGTCATACGTCGGAGAAACAAAAATAATTTAATTTTGATTTTTAAAAATGTTTGTGTAAGTGATTTTAAAATTAAATGTGCAAAAATCAAAACGGATCAATGGATTAATTTGGATGATGTGACTATGTGTAGCACTTGATTGATGACTCTGAGTATTATATTGTACACCAATGGGATAAATATTTGTTTAAACCCACCCCTTGACCACACTGTGCATCACAAAGTCACTCACAGTGATAAAGGCGAAAGAAAAGATGAGCAATGCTGTTGACACTTCTGTGTTGTTTTGTTTAATGATTCTAACATCTGGAACTTTTAAATCGCTATTATGATTTTCATAAAATTAGACTTCTGTTTTTAAAAGTTCTCGAAGGAAACGTGTAATCTTAGCACCCCTAGATATCTAAATACTGATAATATCTATTTTGCAAAATACAAATGACATGTTGATATGTCCTATGGAGTCTCAAAGCCCAGATAGGTTTCTTTAAGCGTCTATACTTTATACTATATGTAACTTTTTTAAAAAAAATTTTTATTTAAAAAAATATAAAATTATCACTTGGTGAGAAAGCTTTTCTTTCTTTAGTGGAATTTGTTATCTGAAGGATTATGGAAGACTCTGAAACAAAGTGATAATGATTTATTTATTTAATTTTTATCCTGCAAAATCAGTTTACAAATATTCACTAATTCTTTTCCATTTTTCTTTCCACATGAGGTAGGAGCATTGTGATAAACTAGTATAGTTGGACTTGATTCTCTTTCATGACAACAGTTTGGGGTAAAAGCCTGGAAAGGGAGCTTGTGGGGAGTCCCCTGTTGGGGACCAAAGGCTGCTGAGAGTGGGGTTAAGTGACCGGATGACAGGCTAATCCCAACAGTCCTCGTGTTTCCCACTCGGAAGCATGAGGATCAGGTCTTAGGAGAAATACTATAGGAACGAAGAGAGAAGCGAATCATATTGTTTTATACCTATTGACCCAGAACCAAGGGAAATGAATTTTGCTACATTTCCTAGAGAAAAGTTTGCCAGTCTGTCAGCAAAGCTCTAGGTAATGTGATCCTTGACCTGGCTTTTATATGAAAGCGTTGATTGAAAAGCTTACTCCTCGTTAGCTTTGGGGTTTTCTAGGAAGACAGTTATGGCCTTGAAGTCTCTCTGAAAGATTAACGGAACAAAAAGAAAGAAAAAATGAGAAAAGGACCTAATAGCCAGAGAGAAGGTAATTATTTGATTTTATAGGAGTCTGCCATAACCTGTATATTGATCCTAAAAATTAGAATTCTATATTCAAATGCCATCTGCTTCTTTCCTCTGCATTCACACTCTGTTCAGGAAAAGGTTTATCACAGTAGAATTATAAAAACTGCCTGTTTTACTCTCTCATATTGTTACATAAAGATCTCCGCTATTTAAGGGGGAGAATAGGACTCACGTTATAGAGCAAGGTAAAACAAAATAAATGTTAATAAACTGTGTGGAGACAAGAGACGTATCTCAGGTCTCTCTTATCTCCATAAGGCTGGGTGAGTAATCTTAGCTCAAGAAATTCTTGAAACAAAAGGGGCCTCTGGGGGCAGCTGTCTGCGGATCCTGTCTCCACTATGAGTCTGTGAGATGGAGCAGGGGTAGGAACGCTCAGCATGCTTTCCATGCTCCTCCTTTTTCTCTGTGTCTCCATACGGTTTTCTGTAGCGGGGTTTCTAAAACTTCTTTTCACCATGCAATTTGCTGGAGGTAAATCACAAGGCTGTTCTTCTTCTATTTGTTTTCCTGATGGAGAAATTAGAAAACCAGCCTTGTCCTAGTCTTGAAAAGGAATTGGGGTCACGAATTTAAATTAATATTTAAATAAGTTAATGAATCAAGTGTACCATCTCAAACATTTTGTAATCAGTCCTAGAAATTTTCAGGAATCTTCTGGTAAACTTCAATATGAATGTCATTAATCTGCCTTAAAATCTAAAAGAACTAGTGTTCATTCCTGTAAAATAACATTGAGTGTATAAGCCTGAAGTGTGTGCACGTATTCGTATGTGCGCACACATGCATACACAAATTTCTATGGAATTTCTGTGAGTAGGAGAGAAATTTCAGTTTTTCCCTCAGACGATAAAGTAGCTGAAGTTTTAACAGGATGGCTGTGATACTTTTATGATATTTTTCTACTAAAAATATTTCTAAAGTTGCTAAACCAGGCATCCAATAAAAATACGCCCCCTGTTTGGTTACTTTTATCGATGTTTAGAACTACTGCTGGAAAACCGACAGCAGCATGCCCGTGACTTCTTTGAACACACACATTAAAAGTATACGAAAGCTATCAATAAATATGCATACCATTCTCTATAGACAAATATTTATATCTGTTTTTCAGCATCCTCAGGTGGGAATAAAATCACCTCATACATATAAATCTGATTTAATAATTTACTTCTTACATTCAAAGAAACCCTTGGGAATAAGAGTCTTTGGAATATCAACGTTGAAAGCGTAGGTTGAATTCTGGACTTGAGTTAGACTTCAGTTATTCAGAGGCGCTTGCTCAATGGAAATCAGCTTAACAGCCTCAGAATCTTGGCCATTTTTGGTCGTAGAATGTGCTTTAGAATAAATCACCCTGTTTTCCTGATGCATTCATTATCTTTTATTTTTTTTAATTAATCCTTTTTTTTTTTAAACATACATGAGGTTTTGTTCTGTGCCCCAGGCTGGAGTGCAGTAGTACAATCACAGCTCACTGCAGCTTTGAATTCCTGGGTTCCTGCCTCCGTCTCTCAAATAGCTGGGACTACAGGTGCACTCCATTCTGCTCTTCATCTTTTATTTACAATAAAAGACATTGCATGAGTAAAAAGCACACTGTTGACCTACGAACAGTTACGAGGGTTAGGGGCTCTGGCCCTAATTAGTCAAAAATCCAAATATAACTTGTGGCTCCCAAAAATCCAACTAATAGCCTACTGTTGGCCTTACCAGTAACATACGCAGTTGATTAACCCCTATTTTTTATATGTATTATACACTGTATTCTTACAATGACCTAAGCTAGAGAAAAGAAAATGTTATTAAGAAAATCATTAAGGAAGAGAAACTATATGTACTTTTCATCAAGTGGAAAGGGATCATCGTAAAGGTCTTCATCCTCGTCATCTTCACCTTGAATAGACTGAGAAGGAGGAGGAAGAGGAAAAGTTGATCTTGCTGTCTCAGTTCGTCTTGTTCTTTATTGAGCCCCAGCAATACAGTCCATATCCCACCCTGCCCCCCGACCCCCACATACCACCTCCATCACCTCTCTACAAAACTTCTAGTAGTAGACAAGGTTATAGAAAATACGAATTTTCCAAAATACATTTTTCTCTCCAGCTCAAGTCTTTTCCTTCTATATTTCTGCTGTTGTTAACATGACATTTTAAGGGCTCCTAAGGTAATGATTTAAGGTGAGAACTAAAGCCTTTGCAGGAAAGTATTTTTATTTTGGAAATCTTTTCTCATGAAAGCTGAAGCAAACACTTAAAAACAGAGAGGTGAAAACAAAGGTTGGAAGACATTTCTGTGTAAATATTCTGCTACTCACAAGCATATGGACCAACCTACTTTCTGCCAAACATTTGTTTACTTTTGGGAGGAAACGCTACAGCACTGAGACTGTCTGGAGCAGGCTCTGCACTGTCATTATGCTCTCACTGAGGGATCAAATAACATACCAAGTCCCAATATTCATTTGTTTTACCTCTAGGATATCCTGAGGTGCAGGCTACTGTATAGCAATGAAGTAACCACATTCTTTCAAAGCCTTTTCAAAAAGAGAACAGCCTTCTAAGCCCATGTAGACATCATCAACTCTGAGTATGTGATACCAGGAGGGAAGAACTACTGAAGTCTGGACCATCATCAGCATTCCAAATTACAATCTTACGTCCGTCTGTGAAGTCGGTCATTTTGTCTAATAATGAAGTAAAGCGTATCTAGATTGTTTTATTCTTTGTGTTGAATAATCTATACCGGTTGCCATTTAGTCCTCTTTGGCTTCAGAGACATGGATAAAGGAGAAACTGTTCCCAGGTTATCAATTGTTTTAACCACCACCAAGAAAACATTGTAATGTGCAATACCACATTGTAATGTGGAAATAACACAAGAGTCAACACTCTGTAATTGGAAATATTAATCTGTGTGAAGGAAATAACTAAATTAATGTGAAACAACAATCCAGAAGACAAATGTGAAGCTCCAGACTCAATTTCAGTTGGGGTTAAATAGATATTATTTCAGTGTGTATAAACACATGAGACATATTAACTAGGTATCGTTTGTATTTAAGTTTCTTTAACTATACAGGACTAATGTAGGTACTAACCAAAGTTAAAAATATTATAAAATAGCTAAAAAATAAGCAAATTTGTATTCAGAAAAATGAATTTATGAGACACTTTTACATTTACTTACTGACCATTTGTATATCTTCTCTTTCAATTAATACTCACCTGGAAGTATAAGTAAAGTGTGTTAAAAAAGGGAAAAATCCCCTTGCTCTGATACACAGAATAGATTTAAAATAAGAACATTCCATCTCATGGTTCATATACGTGTAGGCAGTGAGCAGTGATGCCACAGAACGGAAACATTTTGCCTTCTGGGAAATCTCTGTTATTTATTTAATTTTGCCTGGAGTGGAAAGAAAGTCCAGTTACTTGTCATTTGAGGAAACTATTGGAAACATAGGAATTTGTTCAGCTTGCTTTTTGAAGACAATGCAGGCACAGAAGACAGAAAGAAGCTTTAATGCTAACGTATCTAGAAAGAGGAATATTAAATTAAAAGTGAGTTCTCTTGTAAAGAAGGAGGTTTTGAAAAAAGTTTTTCAAGTATTCATGATTTAAATAAAACATTTCTAGTTTTTCTTACTCATATCATAACTGAGGATTAGGACAACTTAGACAAGCGATTTAAAATTCACATAAATACATGCTTCTTTCAGATTTTATTCTATTCAATGCTTTGGAAATTTTCTGCAAGTACTCAGATTTTTTTTTCAATAGTACTGTTCTTTTGGTTTTTATTTAATTGATATATAATTTCCAGAAAATAAGATGCCTAGTTGTTTTTTTTTTTTTTTGATTGAGTTTTGCTCTTGTTGCCCAGGCTGGAGTGCAGTGGCGCAATCTCAGCTCGCTGCAACCTCCGCCTCCTGGGTACAAACAATTCTCCTGCCTTAGCTTCCTGAGTAGCTGGGATTTCAACTGCCCGCCACCACACCTGGCTAATTTTTGTATTTTTAGTAGAGATGCCTAGAGTTTTGCCATGTTGGCTAGGCTGGTCTCAAACTCCTGACCTGAGGTGACCCACCACCTCAGTCTCCCAAAGTGCTGGGATTACAGGTGTGAGCAACGGCGCCCAGCCAAGATGCCTAGATTTTAAATGCTCAGATTTAACAACTGAGTACACCTGAGACCACCACCCAAAACAAGATGCTGATCATTTTCAACGCTTAAGATCTGACCTCAGCCTCCCTTCAAGTGCACCCCAGAGGCAACCGCTGTTAGGATTTCTGAGATTAGTGATGAGCTTTTGCCTGCTCTTGAACTTGATATAAACTGAATCATACAGTCATAGATTCTACTGTGTTTGCCCGCTTTCACTCAGTACGATGTTTTTCAGATTAATCCCTGTTGTTGCATGTATCAGTAGTAGTTTTTCCTTTATTTTGCTATTATTTCAGTATAAGAATGTACCACAATTTGTTTATATTCCTCATTCATGAATTTTGGGTATTCTGAATAAAGCTGCTATGTACATTTTGAATAAGTATTTTTATGAATATATGTTTTCATTGCTTTTGGGTAAATGCCAAAAAAATGAAATTTCTGGGTCAAAGGTGAAAATATGTTTAACTGTACAAGAAACTGCCAAATACTTCTTCAAAGTTGATAATTATTCCCACCATCAATGCAGGAGTGTTCAGATTGCTTTACATCTCCGACCCCTTGGCCATTCTAGTTGGAGTGAAACTGCATTTCTGTGGTTTTATTTCCTATTTCTCGGATGACTAAAGATATTGGGGACTGTTGCTTACTGGGCATTTGTAAGTGTCTTCACTTTTGAAGCGTCTTTTTAGATTTTTGCCCATATTTTGTGAGATTTATCGCTACATGTTTTCATATTTAAAATGCATTTAAATTGTATTATATTTTAAAATTTCAATTTACAATTTTAAACATAAATTTTCAATATTTTATTACTATGTGGAAATGGAATAACTTTTTATATATCAACCTTTTAGTTCTGTGACCCTGATAAAATCATTTATTAGTGTTTTTTTTTGCCTTTTTGGTATATTTCATAAAGTTTTTCTATGTCTACAAATCACATCTTTAAAGAAGCATAGTTTTATTTCTTCTTTTCCAATTTGAATGCTTTCTTGCTTCATGCCTTATGCCCTGACTGGGGTTTCCAGAGCAATGCTGAATGGAATTGTTGAGAACAAACATACTTTTTGCAACCACAGGAGAAAAGCACTAAATGATGTACTATTTTCAAATACAATCACACTCACGAGGACTGGGGATGATGACTTGAACATTTTTCTGAGAAATACAGTTCAACCCACTACAGTCCATCATCTGCCCCTTCCCCAAATTCACATTCTTTCAACATACAAATTATACTCACCCCATTTCAACATCCTCGTGCTAGCATCTACTCTAAGTCCAAAATGCCATCTAAATAGCATTAACTCAAAATGTTCTAACTCTTGTCATTTAAATTATTTAAATAAAGTATGGGTAAGACTTTGGGTATGATTCATTTTTGAGTGAAATTTCTCCCTAGCTGTGGGCTTATGACACCAGAGAACAAAGTCTCTGCCTCTAAAATGCAGTGGTGGGACAGGCGTAGGATAAATATGCTCAGGCCTGTCCTGAAGCACATATCTCTGTCCTCTGGGCCTCTGGGACAGCTTACTGACTCTGGCTTCTGGCCTCTGCCTCGGTGTTTTCAGAGTCACTCTTCCCTTTTTCTTAAAACACAACACATGTTCATAGCTGAGAAACTCTATAGGCCATTTTTCTGCCTATGAAATCCCTGAATATGACAATTGTCTTTTCTTTTATCCCATTTTTGTTGCCTTCAGCCAAAGTTGGCAGGTATTTTTTTTTTTGGTATAACATTCTTAAGTCCCTTCTGTGTTTCATGTATGTCAGGGGAATCCATGCCAGCAGACAAGGGGATTTTCCACTGGTTCTTCCTGGATAATGCATCGCTATTCCTGGCTGCCACCATGGTGGTTGATTGGATCCTTGAGCAGTCATGCCTCGCCTCCCCCGCAGAAGGTTGTCCTGCCATCTCCTTGATGTCGTCTCCAGAGCATGCTTCAGCATCCTTTGTGACATGGATAGGATGAGAATTTTCCAAACCATTAAGTTCTGGTTTCTTTTCTGTTAATGGTTCCTTCTTTAATTTATCTCTTTCTTCTCACAATGCATTATAAGCAGCAAGGAGAAACAGGCCACACCTTATGTACTTTGCTTGGAAACCTCCTCCGCTAAGTAGACAAGTTTATCACTTACAAGTTCTTCTTTCTCTACAGTAGTAATTCAGCTATTCAGCTACATTATCTGCAACTTTATAATAAAGATTGCCTTTCCACTACTATCCAATAATATGTTCATACTTTCTGAGATGTTACCAGAAGCATTGCTAATGCTCCTATTTCTACCAACATTATGTTTGTAAAGATACAGGTATCACTAAGACTACAGAAGTCTTCTCTACACTCGCAATCTCTTTGGACTCCTCATCCAAATTGTCTTTACTATTCATATTTCTACCAACAAATTCTTCTAGGCAATCTAGGCTTTTTCTTTTATATGCCTCAAAACGCTGACAGCCTCCTTCCATAACCCAAGTCTGAAGTCACTGGGCAGCCCCCATGTATGTACACTCTACATCCTGATACCAAAATCAGTAATAATTTTCTGGGGGCTCCATTACAAAATACCACAAACTGGGTGGCTTAAGACAACAGAAATTTATTCTGTTACACTTTTGGAGCCTAGATGTCAGAAATCAGGATGTTAGCAGGACCAAGCTCTCCCTGAAAAACACACCGCCTCATTGCCTCTTCTAGCTTCTTGTGGTTGCCAGCAATCTTTGGCATTTCCTGGCTTATCGCTGCATCTCTCAGACCTCTACCTCCATCTCCAGTGGTCTTCTCTCTGTGTGTGTTTCTGTGTACAGATCTCCTTCTCCTTTATCCACTGAACACATCACTCATTGGATCTGGGCCTACCCTAATCCAGCATGACCTCAACTTCATTACATTTTCAATGACCTTATTTCCAAATGAAGTCACATTTATAGGCACTGGGGTTTAGAATTTGATATCTTTTTTTGTTGTTGTTGGGGCCAACATGAGGGAGCAATTCAAACCACTAGAGCAACCATAACTGCTTTTCCATGTAGCCTGATCACTTCAGCTGTTGCTTTTTGGCAGAAGGGTGACTGAGCTGTAGCTAATTATATTTCCCATAATGTTCATTACATATAGACATGCTTGATAGCTTTGAGAGGGGTGACAGGAAGACATAGGAGAGCACATGTCATGAAAACTGCCAGCAACATGGCTTGTCTCTGGTTCCCCATCTCCTCTAGCCTGTACTGTATGACTATCATGCTGTGTGCATGAACAGACTGAATAGGCACCTTTGTTCAAAAGTCATGTGCCTTTGCTGAAGAAACAAAATGGGAGGTGAGAAGTTTAGATAATATTAAGAACTAATCTGAATTGTCCCAATAATTTCATTTTAATGTGGCAGAGGGCAATTCCTTGGACTTAGAGAGAACTGTGCCACAAACTACATGGGGGCTTTTAAGCTTTGGTTTTAGGCAAATATTAACTTTCAGGAAGCCTCAGCCCTCTGGTGGTGATTTAGAAGAGATAATTTTCAGGAGTAGCCAATCCTAGAATAAGATCAACAGAAGAAGGTAAAATAATCATGGAAAAGAAAAGAGGCAGCCCAACTTCATCAGGATAAATTAAAACTGTGTAAAGGAAAACTCACAAATTTCAAAACAATGATGATGGCAATGCTAGTTAAGCTGTTACATGACAAAGAAATTAAAAATGGAAAAAAATGGACTCAATAAAGGCAATAGTCTTTAAAACCTGATAACAGACACTAAACCTGATAACAACAACAACAATGCACACATGCACATTTATAATAACAGTAATAATAAGTGGCATTCATTGAGCATTACTCTGTGCCAGGTACTATCTAAAGCCCTTTATTTATATTTACTTATTTCATGATCACATCAATCACTGGAATATGTGTGATAACTTTCCCAATTTTAAATGTGAAGGAAATAAATCACAGAGATGGTCAATAGCCTCCTTTGAGGTAGTTGTGTGTCCAGCTAAAACTTGAGGAACTTTATTATTACAAGTTTAAAATAGACAATAAATATCAGCATAAGATTTTCAGTATCTACCAATATCCCTAATAATGTTTAATAAGGACACTGAAAATTGAATGTTCAATATGATAAAAACACTTATTAAGCAAGGAAGAGGAGGATATACTTGCTTAACCTGATATAGAACACCTAAAATGTCAGACTTAACATTAAATGGGAAGACATGAATTAAAAGAATTTTAATTAAAAGAAATTTTAATTAAAAGAAAAATTTCTTTGCTATCATAAATAATAAAAACAGAAAGAAAACAGAAAGAAAAGGTAGGGGTAAACTGGTAATTATTTTCATCTATTTGGACTCAAGAAGCAATTAAAATCTGTCGAAACAAATCAGAATGATTTTGTTTACAAAGTAAATACTATAGTATCTAATCGTTAGTAACAAACATTTAGAAAATTGAGGAACTCCATCAAGTTTTTCTGGCAATGAAGAATCCATTTAACAGAAAGCGTATGACTAGATTTAAAAATGTACATACCATCACTCTAAGGGACACAAAAGAAAACTTGAATAAAGTTACATATTATACATTTTTCCAGAAATAATTTAACAAAATTCCAGTCAAAATTTCAAATTATTTGGGAATACTGGCTGATGTCAGAGTTCACCTGGAATAATAAAAGCTGAGAAACTGGCTGGGCACGGTGGCTCACGCCTGTAATCCCAGCACTTTGGGAGCCCAAGGTGGGCAGATTACAAGGTCAAGAGATCGAGACCATCGTGGCCAACATGGTGAAACCCCATCTCTACTAAAAATACAAGAATTAGCTGGGCATGGTGGTGTGCACCTATAGTCCCAGCTACTCAGGAGGCTGAGGCAGGAGAATTGCTTGAACCGGGGAGGTGGAGGTTGCAGTGAGCCAAGATTGGCCACTGCACTCCAGCCTGGCGACAGAGTGAGACTCCATCTAAAAAAAAAAAAAATTAAAAATAAAAAAAAGATGAGAAACTGTGTAGGGATTTAATATACTACATAAATTAGCAAATCAGTGAGGAAAATATAGCGTGTTTAATAAATGATATTCCGGCAAGTGATGAACTATTCAAAACTTTTACAAGTTAACGCTTCTGTCTTACTAAGTAAAATTCCATATATATTTTATGTGAGAAAATGTTAAAAAATTATTTCCATGCTTTTGGAGTTGGGAAAATCTTTAATGAGTATGCTATAAAGGTAGAGCTCCCAGGAAAATATTGTGTATGTAATGCATATAATACATAAATATTACATACACAATATTAATATTGCCAGGCAGTTCAGAGATATATATATAATATCACAATATTATAAATATTGTGTATGTAATGCATTTAATTAATTATTATGCATTTAATAATATTTAATAAATATCCAATAAATATTAAGTACATAATAAATTAGTATGTATTTAGTTATTAATTATGTATTTAATGTTATTAAATACATAATAAATTATTCTGTATTTAATAATGTAACTAAACACAGAATAATTTATGTATTTAATGTTAAGTATTAACCTTCCGTGTCTGTAAGCTCATCATGGCAAAATTCAAAAAGAAAAATATACATGACTAAGGGTTAATCACTAAGTATACAAAAAGGCTCTATCAATAAGTTGGAAAATGTTCAATACCCAGTAGAAAAGTGAGAAAGGAAATAAGCAATTTGAAGAATAAGACTAAATAATTTCAATTTTTTTTAAATATAAGTTTTTCTTATGTAATTTCCAATGCCAAATTGTGATACTTTAAGGGGCTGGCAAGGTACAAAGAAAATGGAACTCATTTGTAACAGTTCCTACTGATTACCACTCGCTACAAGCTCTGTGGAGGGTGAGTTTGCAATGCTCAGTGAATACTTTCAGAACATTAGACATTTGGATACTTTTGGATGTAGTTATTTTTTTTTCTAGGAATTTATTCTGAAATAGCATCAAGCCTTAAATATAGTGTTAATGGCTTTGTTTATTCTACATAAATAATTTGTCAGTGCAGAAATCTCCATATTTGGTATTTTAAAAATAAATCATCGAGCGAGGGGCTGTGGCTCATCTCTGTAATCCTAGCATTTTGGGACACTGAGGTAGGAGGATCGTTTGAGCCCAGGAGTTCCACACCAGCCTCAGCAACATGGTGAAACCTCGTATCCACAGAAAAGAGAAATGAAATGAGCCAGGCATGTTGGTGCAGACCTGTGGTCCCAGCCACGTAGCTGAGGCTGAGATGGGAGAATTGCTTGAGCCCCAGAGGTTGCAGCTGCTGTAAGCCATGCTTGTGCCACTGCACTGCAGCCTGGGTGTCAGAGCAAAGCCCCTTCTCTAAAAAAAAATAAAAATTAAAAAATAATGATGGCATCCTAACAGATTAGCATACTGATAACTAATTAAAATAGTGACTAAGACTATTACAAAGTAACAAAAATGTTCCCCATGTTTTTTGACTTAAAATTGTGTGCTGTGGATACAAGCAATGCATGTCTATAAACTAGTAACAGATCAATGCTTTGTTTTGGCTTCTTTATCTGCAGAAAACATGCTTAGTTTTGAAATATGGAAAGCAATTTTTTTGAAAACTCTCTTTATGTGAGAGAAAAATAAAATAATGCCTATTTTGTTCATTTTAAATAGGAAAAAATTTCCATGCCGTTTGGAACCTACTGAATCTATTAATAACTGGTCTGTCAGTTGAACTTTTCCATGAAGCTAGTTTAAAATAGCAGGAGAGAATTCATACACATAGCAATAACCTTTGTTGTGTCTATTGAACTACTCCTCCTCACCTTTCCAGAAATTTCTATTGCTTTGCTTTGCTCTTTCCACAAAATCTCAAATGGAAGCCAGCTATTCCTAGACATTACCTAAAGGTCCCGCCACTTCCACATGCCCCTGTGCTGAGCACATGTGTTCCTATGGAATGAGAACCATTCCAGGTCCTACAGTCTCCTCCTTGGGTGTCCCTCAGCCGCAGACACACTGACATCACTGTAATTTAAGTGCTTATAATTAAACTGTATATTTAGCACCTCATTAAGTTTACAAAAAGGTAGAGAAGTTCAAACCTCCTGTGATGCTATCCTAAAAGGATCAGCCTCAATCAAGAAGCAAGTGTAGGTTTAACTGTGCAGCCAGAAGGGGCAGTGGCCTTGCTTTTATTAATTATAGTGTAAATTAGATTTCACAGAGTGGATTGGGTCAGATAACAAGACTTGAGGACTATGTCTGGAATGCTGAAATGGACGTGTTTTGCTGACTTCTCTCTGGCTCCGGGTGACGCATGCTACCATCAGTAGTCTGTAGGGATTCCCCTGAGGCTGAAAAGTCAAGGCGACCAAGAAGATACAGGACTGCCACCACTGCATTCTGTTTCTCTTCATGACACCTCTCTTTTCCCTAGACTCCAGGTCTTTCCACCCAGCTCTTTTCTTTTAAGAACTAGGCTGATGAATCATGCACTTTGAAGCATTAGAGACTAAAGATGCTTCCACTTGTATGTATATCTACATTTCTGACATATAGCATAGGAAAAGGTCAATGTTTTCCTTCAAGGAAAGGTTGTTAGTACTGGGATTTCTGGCTTCAGTGCATTTGTATTATAGTTGGCCAGGCAGTTCACAGAACCCAAAGACAGTTGTCTAATACACACAGAAATATGATTCCAAGACTATAAACTGATGGCTGCTACCTTTAACACATTTTTTGTCATTAGGTGATTCTCTGCGAGATGGGCTTTGTGAAGCCCTGTCCAGGAGTGCTATCATGTACTGAGGGACACTTGGGGGATGTCAGGCTCATCTCTGACCCTTTCCTGGCCTCAGTTTTCTCATTCTTGAATAGAATAAAGATAATACTTAAATCTTGCAAAGTTAGCAGGAGGATACAGTGAGATCGTGTATGTAAAAACCCTTAGGAAAATCTTAAAGCCCATACACAGAGATGTAAACGTGTGCCCATGGCATTTCTGCATTCCTGGAAAGTAGAGCCACTTTCTCCATCTTCTGTCTGTAACCTATGAGGTAAGCACTGTTGGGATCCCTGTTTGACAGACAGGGAGAACAAGGTACAGAGAAGTTAGGTCAGCTGCCTAATGTCTCAAAATTCATAGGTCAGGCCAGGATTTAGCATGCTTGGCTGTGTTCACAACGGCACTCCAAACGCAGTGGCTGGGGGAGGCCAGAAAGTCATGATTTCCTTATGAAATGAACGAATGCATGGATGGGGATGGGGCACAGGCATGGGCGCTCCTCCACACACTGCAGCAAAAAGAACTCGGAGAGAAATGGGGCTTGGAAACGTTGCTGAAGAGCCAAGGGAATTTCTGGGTGAAGAGTTTATAGCCTCAGTTTAAGAGGGGTAGTCAGTGGTTTTAATTTTGCTGTTTTAACTTGACATCCTACGAGGCACATCCCTGATTGCCTGACATCAGACAATATAAATTTTCCATCTCTCTTTCAGTATTGCACAGTGAAAGGCAATTAATTGCGGCCAGCAGTGTAAAATGTGTTCTCCTTTGGGATAAAGTATACTCTAATAGGCTTCTTCTCTGCAGAACGAGTATAGTACCGTAAGAGCGTCATACAGAAAAGCTTTTAAATACAAACACGTAAAGGGGACAACCTTTAAATCATTGAACTAATTAAAACACCCTGGGCTCACCTTCCCTCCCTCAGCAACTATATTTATACGCGAGGAAGAACACTGATTTGAGAGCATTGTATAAAAACAGTTGAAAAATTACAGATAAAATTGGAATGGTATAAAGATGGATTTATGAATATTCTTATTAATGGCATTTGCCTCAGAAATTTGTAGGCATTTATCTTAAAAAGTAAATTTTCTATGCACAATGTAATTAGAAAAAAATGGTCTCGTTTTCCTCACTTAAAAAAAGTTTTACCAAGAGCATACGAACTACCCACTGCCGGGGTAGCGGAGAGGTCCTCTGAGTCCGTAAAGTGTATATGCCTGGGAAAATGAGGCATGGTAATAAAATCAAGTGCTTGACTTGTGAGATAAAACTTATTGTATGAAAGTATCTAACTCGAAGCCTCTCTACCCCAAATTCCTGGTGGATTGCCAAAAGTGGGCCTGAAGTGTGGTATTAGGAAATCAAAAATATGTAGGTCAGTAGGAGCCGATAGGCTCTTATGGGTATCTCTTCTTCAAAGGAAGGTATTTTTCTAAAATGTAAAGGATTGTTTCAAAGGGATCATGTAGACATCTGCAATAATTCCTTTACATGGCATCATTATTACGTGTTTTGAATTCCAGAATGGATTCAGTGGGACTGAAAAAATTGATGAAAAATTCCAAGGGTGGAAAGAGAACATAGAGCACAAATGCCTTTGCGCTTTAGACCCTGTGACCAGACACACTTAGTACCCTGCACCGGTCCCAGCTCCTGTTGCGTGGTAAACCACAGGCAGCAGAGTTCAGCCTGCCTCTAAGGCAGGGAGACCCAGAGAGCTGACAGAGAGCCCAGGAGCTGTGGGACAGGAGTGAGTCATTATTTATGGAGAAGGCCGCCTTGGGCGACATTCGCGATTGCACTGCCTCTCGTCTCATCAGGGATGGCTCAAAAATAATTAAATCAAACACTCACGACGCAGCAGATGACCTGCTAGAGTCTGCTTGAGTCTGAATGATGCTAAGATTAATGGCACCATTATCAGGAGCTCATACAACACTATTAAAACGTCTCATCAGCTGTTTTCATAGCCATGAGCTGTCATTTTTGTAATGGAAACAAAAATGTCCCACATCACAAGATAGATTTCTCTATGGAAATAGCACTGTGTCTTCCAAAAGTCTTCCTCTTAATCTGTGGGCTCATTACTGTGAAGGGGTATTGAACAGAACTGGCTCTGCCTAGGAGTTAAGAGGAGATAGAAAATACACCTGTGTATAGGAGAGGATGGGCTCCTTCCTTCACAGAGCACAGAGAAACAAACAAACTGCGGACTAAGAAATCATTAATTCTATCCCCACCTCTATTTTAGAGTATCTGGGTGAACACATGTCAATAGCTCTAATGTTTGATTTCTTCATTTGTAAAAGTCATTAATTCTGTATTCTGAGAAACTTTGGAGCAATATGATTGAGGCACTAATAGATGTTTTAAATAATGTTGAAGTTATTGCATTTAGATATAATATAAACACCCCAAGATAACATTGTATGAAAACAATTGAGTAATTACAAATAAAATTTGAATACGTGTGTGTGTGCACATACACACACCTATAATGATATATGTGTATATATACACAAATATATATATGCGTATATACACACAGTACACATATGTATACATACACACATATGTGTGTGTGCACATACACACACCCATATACACATATATATTTGTATATGTAGATGTATATGTATGTATACATATGCATACACATATATATGCAGTTAAGTGTCTGGGAAAGGTTCTGGGGTTTGAGAGAGACTGAAAGAAGTTCATGAAAAAGTGGAACTGGTCTACAGCAACCTCTTTGTTGTCATAAACATGTGATCCTGTGTTAATTTTTTTCTCTAGCCTGTGTTGGAATACACAGTGATTGAAACTATTAGAGAAAATAAAGTGAGCTCCGGGTCTAGATATTTTAATGTGTGAAATTAGACAAATGAGAGAAACAGAGCAAGCTCACTGCTATTGTTTTGGGCGTGAGAGCAACTTTCTTGCAGGGCCTTATGGGCTCCCTGGATGAGTGCTGTGTGGCTAAAACATCGGGTGGAAGCTGGGAGCTGAGGAGTCTTTCATTGACTCTGCCACAGCCACCAGGACGCACAGCATCTGGTAGTCCGACTAAGACCGCCTTCAAATAAATGCCATTTTATACTGGGCAAAAGAAAGATGTGCAGAGAGTGTTGTTTTTTTTTTTTTTTTTGTTTTTTTTTTTTTTTTTTTTGCAAATTTTTTGTTGGTGAATTCAATGTTACACCAACCACG
>CAUYLG010016354.1:0-73653 GCA_963573385.1 Cacajao melanocephalus
ATAGAAATTCCATTTGACCCAGCAATCCCATTACTGGGTATATACCCAAAGGATTATAAATCATTCTATTATAAAGACACATGCACACATATGTTCATAGCAGCACTGTTTACAATAGCAAAGACCTGGAACCAACCCAAATGCCCATCAACGACAGACCGGACAAGGAAAATGTGTCACGTATATACCATGGAATACTATGTAGCCATAAAACATGATGAGTTCCTGTCCTTTGTAGGGACATGGATGAACCTGGAAAGCATCATTCTCAGCAAACTGACACTAGACCAGAAAATCAAACACCGCATGTACTCATTCATAGGTGGGTGTTGAACAATGAGAACACATGGACACCGGGAGGGGAGCATCATACACTGGGGTCTTTTGGGGGGGCCAAGGGAGTGACAGCGGGAGTTGGGGGTGGGGAGGTCAGGGAGGGATAACATGGGGAGAAATGCTGGATGTAGGTGATGGGGGGATAGAGGCAGCAAACCACATTGCCATGCGTGTACCTATGCAACAATCCTGCATGATCTGCACATGTACCCCAGAACCTAAAGAACAATAAAAAAAATTTTTTTTAAATAATATCTTCTTCATAAGGTCACGATGAGTCACAAATATAACATAAATAAAGTTCAATCTATTTGCAGGGCCTAGAGATCTACAGATCATATTTATAAATATTTAAAAGTTTAAATCAAGTTAGTTATAGATCAAATGCAATTGCTATCAAAATTTTAGTTGCCTTCTTTGCAGAAATTGACAAATGAATCCAAAATTCATATGGATATACAAAGAACTTCAAATAGCCAAAATAATCTTGAGAAAGGAAAACAGTTGGAGGATTCACACTTACCAATTTCAAAACTTACTACACAACCACAGTAATCAAGACAGTATCTGAACTGGCATAAGAATAGACTTACAAGTCAATGTAATGGAACTGAGAGGCCAAAAATAAAACACTTCATTTACAGCCAATTGTGCTAAGATGATTCACTGGAGGCTAAGATTAGACTTTTCAATAAATGCTACTGGTACAACCAGAGGAAGCTGAGACCCCCTTCCTCACATAAACGAAAATGAACTAAAAATGAACTATAGATCTAAATGTAAGAGCTTACACTATAAAACCCTCATGAGAAAGCACAGGTGTACATTTTCATGACTTTGATTAAGAAATAGTTTCTTAAATATGGCACCAAAAGCACAAAGCAACCAAAGAAAATATAAATAAATTAGACTTCAAAATTAGAAGTTCTTCTGCTTTAAAGGACACTATAACAAAAGTATAAAATCAACCTACTGAATGTGAGAACATATTTGCAAATCATACATGTGATAATGAGATGTATTGTCAGAGATGTCAATAATAAATCAAATAAGCAACTGTTAATGCTCCATCCTCTTATTTGACAGAAATAACTTCATAAAGAAAAAAAGAAAAATTTGTATTGCGTGTAGTTTTATGTGATTGAAAGTTGATTAAATATTAAACAACAAAATTTGATATTTATTGATGCATGAAAGATATAATTCAGAAAATATATTTGTTTCATAAAATTTATTTTTTCTTGCTGTTCTTTCAGCAAAATCATTAATTTTGCTGTTAAATTATGTGTATAATTTATCTTTTGTTGAAAGTAATAATTCTGAAGGATAATATTTAGTTGTATTACGGTGTACAAAATATGAATATATTTTAATGAGAAATGTAAATTAAAATACATGCAAAACTCAAAATAATTTAATTATTGTCATGTTTTAAGAAGTTTCTTTCTAAAATATTTAAAATTATGTACTAGAATTTCAAGCCAAATAGAATGTACAGTATAGTCAATAAATATCAAAAATGTAAATCAAAAGTATTTAAAGTAAAATTTTTAATTTTTTGAAAATGTAATTAACCATCATCAAATATTGTTAGAAATGCAGAACTATTTGTATTTTAGCATTTAATGTCTATCTAGCTGCCAATATAAACCATCATTAAGGGATGTTACAGTTTAAGCCTAAATGCTTACAACTCTAAGAGAATATGAATAGTTTAATATTGCAAAATATTTTTCAGCTGATCTGGGTGCAGGGCAACTTTGTGAGTTTCCTGTTTCACTGGTACCTCTGGAAGTGGGGACTGAAAGATAATGAGAAGGAAGAATATGGATGCTGTTTGACCTTACTGGGAAAGAATATTTCTGCATAAATGAATCTATTTTATTCATGCTAAGAAGACAGAGTGAAAAGTTAATAAATTTGTTTTTGTTTTTAAACTGTTTCTACTGCTTAAATACTCCTGTATTTTGAAGCAGTATGTTTCTCTGATGTCAGCACCAGTATAAACCACAAACTTTCAAATTTATGGACACAGCGACTTTTTGTTTCAAGGACATAGGGGAAGAGAGGTGGAGAATTTCCCTAGGGCCAGAATGATCCTGAAGGCTGACTGATAAACGAATTGTGTGTGTGTGTTTATGATATGCAGAGCCCTCTACTGTGCAGATCCCAGGGTAGTGGCTCCTCTAGCCCAGGTCTAAAGGTGGTCCTGTAAGGCATGACACATGGCATAGGAGAGGTAATGAACATTTTCACTCTTTATCCTACTGATTATCAGAGGGTTGAACAGTGTAGACTTTCATTGTCTTGAAACCCTTTCATTGTCTTTTTTTATACCCCTCTTTCTGACTTTCTTCTCAGCTCCTCAGCTGCTTTTTCTCAGTCTCCTTTGCAAGACCATCTTCCTCAACCCAATATCAATGCACGACAGGGCTCAATTATAGGTCCTCTACACCCACAGCCTTAAATATTGTCTATCTGCCATTGATGACTACTGAGCATCTACATATAGACATCTTTAAGGAACCTCAACTTTTAACATCATCAAGATCAATTCATATTTTGCTGGACATTTTCCAATTGCCCTTCTAGATCCACTGTTCATTCCTTTCCATCCTGATGTGTATCCTGAGAGGGTATCCTGTAGGTATATTCTACCTTAACAGATTCCCTTGTTAATTAATTTCCTTTGTATTTGGATTTGGGTTTGAAGATCCCTGGTAGAAAATCTGAGGGAGGGTAAAAAGTAAGGTAGAGGCTCCTCTCCCTGGCAGTTGTGGGGGCTGGAGGGGGGACAAGGTGGGGTGGGGAGGGTGGGGAGGGATAACTTGAGGAGAAATGCCGGATATAGTATGCACCTGTGCAACAATCCTGCATGACCTGCACATGTACCCCAGAACCTAAAGTAAAATAAAATTTAATAAAAAAAAGTAAGGTAGACATATTTGTTCCCTTAGCTACCTCCATCCAGGATTGCCTAGGCCTGGGGGCAGAACTTCTAGCCCAAAGATTTTCTCTCCTATCATGTGACTTCCTAAACTTGGTTCCTGTAACTGCTCCTTCTCTTTGCCTTTTGGAAAGTCTACTATTTGCACTCCCAGAGTATTGTACTATTTCTCATGGTTTGTCCTACTCTGATTGAACTTTTATAAACAGTCCCTTCAAATTACCCAATTTGACTGCACCATATTTTTTCCACTGGGACCTTAATTGGTGCAGTAATTGATACTGTGAGTGGTCCCAGAAAACAAAGTGGCCCTTCTAGCCCAGGCCTAATGGTGGTCCTGTAAAGACTGACCCGTGGCAGAGGAGAGGTAATGAACTTAAAATCCTGGGTTGGATTGTGCAATACTTGAAGAGTACAGGGGAAATGGGGTGGGACAATCCTTGACATACAGTGGCATCAGAATTACTCAAACTGTCACTGATGATGACACAGGAGGGGAAGGTTTTGGGAAATCAAGTAGCTGTGGAACTTGATTGCTACAAGTTCTACAGACCTTAGGAACTATAGTGTCTTCTGGGTTGTTCTAATAGCCCTAGTGAGAATAAGTAAGGGTAAGAAGAAATGAAACTGCCAGATGAGAATTTATGTGGAGAATCAGAAAGGCCTGACAGCAACTTTAAAAGCACATCTTATTTCCTATAATTGCAGGAGGAGGTAGTTGAGAACTAAGCTTAGGATCCGATTATAAGGATTGTAGCATTAATTAAATGCTCAAGTTCATGAGGCCTATTACATTAAAATAGAGGCACTTATGGAGAATGAGTACAACCCTGTCTCCTGAGTCATGGAATGAGTCATACTACAACAAATAAAGTATGACAATGCATTCACACCACTGGAATTCACTAGTCTTGCCATGGGCTCCGTCTCCAAGAAGGAGCCGATCACCAGAAGACCAGTATAGCCGGCTGACCATAGAATTTTGGCATCAACTAAAAGAGAGCACCTTCAAGGTTAGGGGGCTATCATGCAGGATACGGCAAATCCCTTAAATGAGCAACATCTTCCTCCATATCTTTCTCTACAGGTAGAATGAATGGATCTGGGGACCAAGTAAACGTGATATTTGCAAAAATGTATAATGTACAAGACTATGAAACAAGGCTTAATAAATTCCTAAGAATGGATGCCATACAGCTTGTTATCCAAAAAGAGTGCAGCAAAATTAGAAACTAACAACAGAAAGAGATTAGAAACCCTGTTTTGAAATTTTAAAAAACACTGCAAAAATATTCATGGCAAGAGAAAAAATAAAAGGTATAGTGTTTGAATGGAAGTAGTAAAATTGTCATTGTTTGCAGATGACACGAATTGAAAAAGAAAATGAACCTTAATACTTTTGTCATACTATATACAAAAATCAGGATAAAATGGATCACAAACTTAAATGTAAAGGGAAAACAGTGAAGCTTTTAAAAAATACATAAGAGAATATCTTCATGGCCTTGAGGTGAGTAAACATTTCTTAAACAGGACACTAAAAGCACTGCCAATGAGAGAGAGAAAAACATACTTAATTGAAGTATAAACTTCTGTTAATAAAAAGAGATTATTTAGAAAGTGAAAAGGCAAGCTACTGACTGAGAGAAGAAATTCACAATATACAAATCTGTTAAAAGACACATGAGGAATATATAAACTCTTATAACTCAATATAAAAAGGCAATAATGCAATTTAGAAATGAGAAAAAGGTTTGAATTAATATTTCATAAAATAAGATATGCAAATGGACAATTAGCATATAAAAAGGAGTTCAAAATTATAGTCAGCAGCTAAATGCAAAATAAAATGACATTAAGGTACTACACTTCACATCAAAATAAGTAAAATTTAGAAAAAAATCAAACTGACAATACCAAGTATGATGGAACATGGAATAACTAACTTTCACACATATACTGGTGGGAGTGTAAGTTGGTAAAAACCACTATGAAAAACAATTTGGAAGTATCTAATACACCTAAATATATGCCTATTCTATCAGTCAGAAATTCTACTGCTAGCTGTATTCCCAACAGAAATGAATATGAATGTCCAGCAAAAGACATTTATAAGAACTTTCACAGTAGTTTTACTCACAATAGCCCCACACTGGAAGCAATCCAAATATGACTTGAGAGTAGAATGGACAAATAAGTATATTCATTCCCAGTAATGGAGAAGGGGGACAAAACCTGTTACTACAATATAAATAAATCTCACAGACATAATGTGGAGTGAAAGAAGTCAGTCACAAAATGAGACACATGGTTCCATCTGTATGATATTTAGAAAGAGGTAAGACTAATCCATGGTATTAGTCAATAGTGGTTACCTCTAGAGAGGTATTTTAGGGAAAGGGGCATAGAAAAGCCCTTTGGGATGCTGGAAATGTTTTATATCTTTATCTGGATAGTAGCTACACAGGTACATACATATGCAAAATTCATTGAGTTATTCATTTAATCATGCACTTTATATATAACAAGCCTTCATAACAATGTTTTATAAGTCACAGAATAAAGACAAATTTTAATGAGAATTATAAAATATTTAGAACTGAATGACACAGAAAGCACTGCATGTCAAAACTTGTGGGATACAGTTAATGCAGTACTTAGAGGGCAATTTATAGCCTTAATTGCATATATTACAAAGCAAGAAAGAAGAAAAGTTAATGAGCTATTCAACTAAAAAATTGCTAGAAGAAAGACCATAGAGACTCCAAGAAAAATAGAAGAAAAAATATATATTGAAAGCAGAAATTAATATAAAACAAAAATAGTAGTATAGAAGATGACAAACACATAAAGAGAGAACAATAAATAGAAACTATGAACAAATGTGGAGCAGAAATGAGTCAGCAGCTACAAAAACAGAAGAAAGAGAAGCACAATAATGGTTGTGTACTACAGGAGGAAGCATGCCAGACTCTAAGACTCCAAGATGTGGCAAATTTTTAGAGTGGCTGTTTTGTTCCAGAGTTGGACTACTGGAGCTACAGTTGTATAGGAATTATGCTGCATTTCTCCATGAAAACGGTTGAGACTGCTTCCAATCTACCTTATTTCTGCACATATTCTTGCAATAAAATCTTGACCCTAGACGTAACTTGAACTTTTCTCTAATTCTTGCAACCTGTTATATTTACCTGACTGACATCCTTTCCCTGTTCTTTTGCTAACCACATACCATTTAGCCTTCTGGAAGCACTCCCAACATGTTTATGACATACGAGTCTTGTTTCCTGAGATGAAGACTCAATTCCCTGCCCAGGCAGGCCAGTCAATGTCATTCCTTTGGATGGCTTTTCCTAAAACCATTGAGAAGAAGGCAATCTTTTTCCTTAAGGTTACTAGCTAGGTCAAATTAAACATGACGTTACTGAAGACTATCTTTCCAAAACAAGGAAAAGAATACCTTGCCTGAGAATGAAGTTGACATAAAGGAAAGCAGAGCAGAGATGGCGAATGAGGCAAGGTGTAAGAGAGACTGAATACTAAGAATATTGTTGAGGCCCTGGATCCAGCCATGGCTGGACCCATAATCGACTGCTTTTTTGCTTAAACTAATTTGTTTTAGATGTCTGCACTTGCAATCCAAATTGCCCTAATAGCAACAATTGACCGATATTTTTTAAAAATCTGTCTCAACATTTTTTTTTAAATCTCACTGCTCACGGGATCTTCATAAAGTTTCCCCTTAGTGTTACACTTACATTTTCTGTTCACATTAATGCCTGTAAGATGGTTCTATATTATGCATCAACATATTCAAAGTTTTTGCTAGACTGCAGAAGTTTGTTATAAGTTGTAGAAGATTCACCCAGTGGGTTTAAGTTTAAATTTGAGAGAATAATAAAATAATCTAGCAAAGCCCATGCTCATTCAGTAGAGGAAATGGAAATAGAGCTTTTCTGAAGAATCATTCTCTTCTGTGGAGCTTCTGGGTGCAGGCTGCTAAAATGAAATTTACAATTACTGGCACAATCAAAATGCTCAGAAAGATCGAGGCTCTTAGAAACTGTGTTGAACTCTCGTGGTTTTCAAATACTTGGCATTCAAGTCATCTGAATATTACCCTCAATTTCCCCACAGAATCTATGAATAAAAAAAATAAAATCTCAATGCCAACAGAGCCAGCAGAATGAATGCTGAGCTAATCTCCATTTCACCCTGTGACCTGCTCCCAGACTGAGTGAGCCCTCAGCCAACGCTCATGAATGTGCTCTCCTCCAGAGAAAAAGCTTAGCATTCCTACACCAAAGATTCTGAACAGATTCTGTGCTGCTTTCAAAGAATACAGCATGGCTCTAAGAAAGCTTGGAGTTTTCATTGTTATGATTTTCAATTCCAATTTTAATAGGATGAACTTTTAAAGCAAATCTTTTTTCTTAGTTAATGCTTACCAGTGGTTAATTAGACATAATTTTAGAGAGTGTAGATGACTGGATTACTCTTCCCTCAAAAATAGAATCTTAACTAATGAAATGCGCAGCTTCCTGAAGGAGGCTATTCAAAGAACAACCCTGCAGTCTTCAAGCAAGCAGGTCCTCCCACAATGGCTTTGACAGATTTTGTGTATAGAATTTTCCTCTCTGACTGGATTAAGCAAGTTGCATTCTCTCCTAAAAGATGCTGAAAACTAACTACTTTTCAGTAAACAACCAATAGAAATATTTCTTTCAGGTTGCTGCCTTGTTCATTTTATTTCTAAAAACTGACAGCACAGTATCAATACAAGGCTATATACTGAATTTGGTTTACAAATATTTAATTATTGGCATAAATTCAGATAAGACTACATGTAAAGTTCTCCCAAGAAGTGAAAAACAAGAAACGTATTTGCCTCCTACCTATGACTTAATACTTGCAAGTAACTTTTGCCAAAAAAAAAAACAAAAAAACAAAAAAACAAAAAAAAACCTATTTTTTCTTTTTAACAAGTCTCATCATTATATCTCTGGTATCTAACATAAATCTTTCTTGAGTAAGTGGATTAATGAATGGATAACTTTTAGTTTATCATGGGGTTGTCTTCTAAAAAATCATACTCTCACATTTAAGATAAATTTATTATTTATTTGTACCATTCTAGTAACTTTGGTGTCAAATAGTTTGTAGTTTAACCTTGGCTGCTGGAGGGTAAGTAGAAACGCTTGTTTTATTAGATCCTCAAGGTGTCCTCTTTTAAATGAATTGTTTCCTTCTTAGATTTTGTCTAAGAATAGTAAAGAGCAGTGATAGAAAACAAAAATACAGTATTCATCGTCTTTCTTGGAATTGGCTGGTAATGGTATAGCCTGAGAAAATTTCCCTGTTCATTAATTGGTGGAAGTCTTGTGAATGCATAAACAGTTCTTTGCACGATGCTGATCTGCAAAATCGAATTGGTCACAGACTGTCAAAGTAGAGGCAAATCCCATTTCTACAGAGGGAAAATGCTTTCTACCAAAACAGAGCAAGTTTCCAGAGATTTACATTGTTCTATACATCATGTCCAAGTATGCTTTCCTCTATAATTATTCCATTAGTACCACCATGGATTTGATTTTTTTTTTCTTTTTATAGAGAAAGGGTCTCACTATGTTGCCCAGGCTGGTCTCGAACTCCTGAGTTCAAATGATCTTCCTGCCTTGGCTTCTGAAAGTACTGGGATTACAGGCACGAGCCCTGAACCATGCAGTTTTCATCTAGAAAGAAAACTTTCTTCCAGAACTTTTAAGTGATTTGTTCAATTAATCATCTGTCTTTTTTTCATGGTAATGATTGGTTTTTAGAGTGAGAATTAAGCCTGTAGCATCTAGTGTGTGTGTGTGTTGGGGCCGGGGGGGGGGGGGACCATTTGTTTTTATTTTATTTATATTGTGCAAGAGCAGCATTCCTTGCTTTAACTGTTTCAGCAACACCCAAAATCCATCTCTACAACATTTTCTAGTCTCTCAAGTTTTGCTAGCAGGCACCCAATCCGCTGTATTGTAGCCTTCATTTAAAAAAAAAATATCTGGACACACCTTTCAATCAGGCTTTAGCATTATGTCTTGATCTTTAGCATCAGAGTAACATATCATGGTAGTGATCATCTTTCCTCTGCTACTATGTCAGGAGCTCCACATTTTCTCTCATCCATTCTCACTCGAGGAAAAATTGATTCCTATACAATAAAAAAATGCGTGAGTTTTGGTATTTATTCCATGTAAATGATGACTTCATTTTTTTAGTTACTTTTATGAACTATTAAAGTGTTTTCTCTTTCTCTTCCACAACTTCATTACTGCCTTATTCCAACCTCCTGTTCACTCTCTCTTGAGATCTTCCACCTCGTCCCTCAATGGCCATCATCCTGAAATAGCCACTGGCCCTGTGGATCACCAATCAAATAGCCTAGCTTCAGAGTTCCTTGACTTCCTCAGTGCCAGTGATTTCCATCCACAATTCCAAAAAAGTAATTCACATGGGTCACATTCTGGACCACGTTATTTAAAGCTTTTTTTCCAACTGGTATCTTTAGCATCAACAATGTACCTTCTTTCAGCAACCTCTTATTCTTCTAGCTAAGCCTTTTACTCACAATATATCTAATCTTACCTATATCCATTTAACTGAACCCCTGATTTTTTTTTCCAGTTTACCACCTTTCCTTAGATGATGATTTTGTTCCATCACTGTATTTGCTTACTTATCTTTATGCCCTTCTATTTTACTGAACTCACAAAACCACAGCCCAGTTTCCATCCGTCATATTTCTTATCTGATGATACCCATAGCTGGGTATAAATGGTGGAAATGATTGTACAATATAAGAGATTAGAAATGCTGGTGAGAGAGGCAAAGCAAGATGGTTGAATAGAAGGCCTCACTGATTGCTACCCTCACCCCCCCAAGGACATAAATTTAACAACTATCTACACCGAAAAAACACCTACATAGGAACCAAAAATCAGCTGAACCCTCACAGTTTTAACTTTATATTGCTGAAAGAGGCACTAAAGAAGGTAGGAAAGACAGTCTTGAATTGCCAGTTTTACTCCTCCCACATCTGTTGGCAGTGGCTATGTGACATGAAGAGAAGTGCTTTTGGGAGAGGGAGAGAGTAGTAATTGTGAGACATTGCATTGAACTCGGTGCTGCCCTGTCACAGCAGAAAGCAAAACTGGGCTAACTCAGCTTGTGCCTATCTGTGGAGGCAGTACTTAAACCAGCCCAGCTAGAGGAGAATCACCCATCTCAGAGATCAGAACTTGAGTTCTGGCAAACCTCACCACCATGGGCTAAAGTGTTCTTGGGCTCTAAATAAACTTGAAAGGAAATCTAGGCCACAAAGACTGCAATTCCTACATGAGTCCTAGTGCTGAACTGGGCTCAGAGACAGTGGGCTTGGGGGGGATGTGACTTACTGAGACACCAGCCAGGGTGGCTAAGAACATGCTTGCACCAACCCTCTTTTAACCCCAGACTGCACAGCTTGCAGCTCCAAAAGACATCCCATCCTTCTGCTTGAGTAGAGGAGAGGGAATAGTAAAGAAGACTTTGTCTTGCATCTTGGATACCATCTCGGCCACAGTAGGATAGGGCACCAGACAGAGTTGTGAGGTCTCCTTTCCAGGTGCTAGCTCCTGGACAACATTTCTAGACACACTCTGAGCTAGAGGGGAACCTGATGCCTTGAAAGGAAGGACTTTGTCCTGTCAGGACTCATAACCTGCTAACTAAAGAGACCTTGGTCCCTGAAAAACCAGCAGCAATACCTAGGTAGTATATGGTAGGCCTTGGATGAGACTCCAAGACTTGCTGGCTTCAGGTGAGACTCAACACATTCCCAGCTATGGTGGTTGCAGGGAGAGACTCCTTGTGCTTAAGAAAAGTAGGGGAAAAGTAAAGGAGACTTTGTCTTTCACCTTAGGTACCAATTCTGCACAGTGAGGCAGAGCACAAGTGGGATCTGAGGGTCCTCAGTTCCTGTCTTTGGCACTTGGATAGCATTTCTAAAGCTGCCTTGGGCCAGAGAAGAGCCCACTGCCCCGAAGTTTGGGTCTTAGGCTAGGCAACATTCACCACAAGCTGACTGAAGAGTCCTTGGAACTTAAGGGAACATCAGTGGTAACCTGGTAGTACCCCGCTGAGGGGTTGTGGTGGTGGTGGTGGTGGTGGTGGTGGTGGTGGTGATGGTGGTGGTTATGGGCTGAGGCCCCCCTGCCTGTGGAAAGGGAAGGGAAGACTGGGAAAGACTCCATATGTTGGTTTGAGTACCAGCTCAACTCCAGTACAACAGAATACCGAAGAGACTTCTAAGGTTTTTGAATCTAGTCCCTAGCTGCCAGAGAGCACCTCTGGACCCACCTGGGGCATGAGAGAACTTGCCACACTGAAGGAGAGACACAAGCCAGGCTGGCTTCACCACCTGCTGATTGTGGAGACACAAGGACTTGAGCAAACATATGTGGTAACCGGGTAGTGGTTACAGTGGGCCGTAGGAGATATCCAGTGCTGTTCTGGCTTCAGTCTGACCCAGCACAATCTCAGGGGTGGTGGCCACAGCGGCTCTTGTGTCATCCCAACCCCAGTTCCAAGAGGCTCAAAACAAAGAGGGAGAGAGACTTCATTTGTTTGGGAGAAAGTAAGATAAGAGAATAAGGGTCTCTGTCTCATTATCCAGATAATTTCTCTGGATCTTATCCAAGGCTACCAAGGTGGTACCTCTACGAGTCTGCAAGAACCACAGCATTACTGGGCATGAGGTGCCCCCTAAAGCAGGCTTAGATCACAACACTCAAGACCATTTGAATACTTGGAAAGCCTTTCCAAGAAGGACAAGTACAAACAAGACCAGTCTGCAAAGACCACAGTAAATATCTAACTCTTCAATACCCAGACACTAGAGAACATCCATAAGCATCAAGACCATCCGGAAAAACACATCCTAATCAACTAAATAAGATACCAGGGACCAGTCCTGGAGAAAGAGAAATATGTGATCTTTCTGACAGGGAATTCAAAATAGCTATTTGGGGGAAACACAAAGAATAAAGAAACAAGCAGAAATTCTGGAGGTAAAAAATGCAATTGGCATACTGAAGAACACATCAGAGTCTTCCAACAGCCAAATTGATCAAGCAGAATAAGGAATTGATGAACTTGAAGACAGACTATTTGAAAATACACAGAGGGGACAAAAAATAAAAATAAAAACAATGAAGCAAGCCTACAGGACCTAGAAAATAGGCTGAAGGGAGCAAATCTAAGAGTTATTGGTCTTAAAGAGGAGGTGTCTTATTCAAAGGGATAGTAACAGGGAACTTCCCAAACCTAGAGAAAGATATCAATATCCAAGTACAAAAAGGTTATAGAATGCCAAACACATTTAACCCAAATAAGACTATCTCAAGGCATTTAATAACCAAACTCCCAAAGATCGAGAGTAAAAAAGGACCCTAAAAGCAGCAAGAGAAAAGAAACAAATAAAATACAATGGAACTCCAATACATCTGGCAGCAGACTTTTCAATAGAAACCTTACAGGCCAGGAGAGAGTGGCATGTCATACTTATAATGCTGAAGGCAAATAACTTTTACCCTAGAATAGTAAATAGAAAATGTTCTTCAAATATGAAGGGGAAATAAAGACTCTCCCAGACAAACAAAACTGAGGATTTCATCAATATCAGAACTGTCCTACAAGAAATGCTAAAGACAGTATTTCAGTCAGAAAGAGAAAGACATTAATGAACAATTAAAAAAATCATCTGAAGGCACAAAACTCACTGGTAATAGTAAGCACAAAAAAAATCCCAGAATATTATAACAATGTAACTGTGGTGTGTAAAGTACAATGATCTTAAGTAGAAAGATAATCAATCTTTTTGATGAACCAATCAAAAATAATAACTATAGCAACTTTTCAAGAATACACAGTACAATAATATATAAATTGAGACCTAAAAAGGTCTTTTTAGGTTTAACTTTTTGACCTAAAAAGTTAAAAAATGGATGAAGCTAAGGTGTGTAGCATTTATTAATTTTCCTTTTCCTTGATATTTGTTTGTTATTTGTTTATGCAAATGGGGTTAAATTTTTATCAACCTAAAATAATGGGTTATAAGGTACTCTTTGCAAGCCTCATGGTAACCTCAAATTAAAAAACATATAACAGATAAAAATATAACAAGCAAGAAATTAAATCATACCACTAGAAACAAAATATCTTCAATAAAGCAAGACAGGAAAGAAAAAAGGTGGAAGAGAAGACCACACATGTGCACACGTGCACACACACACACACACACAGACACACAGAAAACAAATAACAAAATGGCAGGAGTAAAGTCCTTACTTATCAATAATAACATTCAATATAAATGGACTAAACTCTCCAATCAAAAGACATAGACTGGCTGAATGGAAAAAAAAAATGAAAACAAAACACAAGACCCAGTGATATGCTGTCTATGAGAAACACATTTCACCAGGCCAGTCACGGTGGCTCACGCCTGTAATCCCAGCACTTTGGGAGGCTGAGGTGGATGGATCACAAAGTCAGGAAATCGAGACCAGCCTGGTCAACACAGTGAAACATCATCTCCATGAAAATTACAAAAATTATCCAGGTGTGGTGACACACAGGGTAGCCCCAGCTACTCGGGAGGCTGAGACAGAAGAATTGCTTGAACCTGGGAGGCAGAAGTTGCAGTTAGCTGAGATTATGCCACTGCACTCCATCCTGGGAAACAGAGTGAGACTCCATCTCAAAGGGAAAAAAAAAAAAAAAAGAAATATAGTCACAAATAAACAGAAAATAAAAAGATGAAAGAAGATATTCTATACCAATGGAAACCAAAGCAGAGCAAGAGTATCTGTACTTATATCAGAAAAAATAGATTTGAAGACAAAAACTATACAAATAAGACAAAAAAATAAGAATAAAAGAACACAAAGAAGGTCTCTCTATAATGATAAAGGAATTAATTCAGCAAAAGGATATGACAATTGTAAATATATATGTGCCCAGATATATAAGCAAATATTATTAGATTTAAGAAAGAGATAGACCCAAATACACTAACAGTTGGAGATTTTAACACCCCACTTGCAGAATTGGATAGACCTTCCAGACAGAAAATCAACAAAGAAGCATCAAACTTAATCTGCACTATAAACTAAATGGACATAATAGATATTTACAGAACATTTTACCCAAAGGCTGCAGAATAAAATTTTTTTCTCAGCACATGGACCATTCTCAAGGATAGACTATATGTTAGATCACAAAACATTCAAAAAAATTGGAATAATATCACACATCTTCTCTGACCAGGATAGAATAAAAGCAGAAATCAATAGCAAGAGGAATTTTGGAAATTATACAAACACATGGAAAGCAAACAATATTTTCCTGAATGACCAGTTGGTCAACAAAGAAATTAAGAAAGAATTTGAAAAATTTATTGAAATAAATAATAATGGAAACACACATACCAAAACCTAAGGGGTACAGTGAAAGCAGTAGTAGAAGGAACTTTATAGATAGAAGTGCCTTCATCAAAAAGAAAAAAGAAATTCAAATAAACAACCTAATAATTCATCTTAAAGAACTAGAAAAGTGAGAGCAAACCAAACCTGAAATTAGTTGAAGAAAAGAAGTAATAAAGATCAGAGCAGAAATAAATGAATTTGAAGTGAAGAAAACAATACAAAAGAACAATGAAAGAAAAAGCTGGTCTTCTAAAGATAAGCAAAATTGACAAATCTTTAGCCAGACTAAAAAAAAGGGAGAAGATCAAATAAATAAAATCAGAGATGAAAAAGGAGATAGTACAACTCACACCACATAAATTCAGTAAAGTTGCAGGATACAAAATGCACATGCAAAAATCAGTTGCATTTCTATATGCCAACAGTGAACAATCTGAAAAAAATATTAAGAAAATAATTCCATTTATAATAGGCACAAATAAAATAAAAAACCTAGGAATTAATCAAAAAGCAAAAGACCTCTACCATGAAAACTATAATACATTGATGCAAGAAACTGAAAAAGACACAAGAAAATGGAAAGACATTTTTATGTTCATAGATTAGAAGAATCAATATTGTTAAAATGTCCATGCTACTCGAAGCAATCTACATTTAATGCAATCTTTATCAAAATGCCAACAACACCAATGACATTCTCCACAGAAATAAAAAAATCCCCAAATTTATATGAAACTAAAAAAACCCAGAATCCAGAATATCCAAAAGCATCTTAAGCAAAAGGAACAAAATTGGAGGAATCATATTACCTGATTTTAAATTATACTACAGAGCTATAGTAACCAAAACAGCATGGTACTGGCATATAGATTAGTGGAGCAGAATAAAGAACTCAGAGATAAATCCATACATCTACAGTTAACCCTTTTTTGACCAAGATGAAAAGAACATACATTGGGGAAAGGACATTCTCTTCAATAAATGGTGCTGGGAAAAATATGCCAAAGAATTAAAACATACTCCTACCTCTTTTCATATACAAAAATCAAATCAAAATTGATTAAAGACTTAAATTTAAGACATTAAACTATGAAACTACTACAAGTAAACATTGGGAAAACTCTCCAGAACATTGATCTGGGCAAACATTTCTTAAGTTATATCCCACAAGCATAGGCACCCAAAGCAAAAATGGACAAATAGGATCACATTAAGTTAAAAAGCTCCTGCATATCAAAGAGCACAATCAACAAAGTGAAGAGACAATCACAAAATGGGAGAAAATATTTGCAAACTACCCATCTGACAAGAAATTAATAACCAGAATATACAAGGAACTCAATTCTACAGGAAAAATTCTAATAATCCAATTAAAAACGGGCAAAAGATTTGAATAGAGATTTCTTAAAAGACATAGAAATATCAAACAGACATATGAAAAGGTGCTCAACATCATTATCTTCAGAGAAATGTAAATCAAAACTGCAATGAAATATTATCACACCCCAGGTAAAATGGCTGATATCCAAAAGACAGGAAATAACAAATCCTGGCAAGGATGTGGAGAAAAGGAAACCCTTGTACACTGTTCTTGGGAATGTAAATTAGTACAAACCTCTATGGAGTTTCCTCAAAAAACTAACAACAAAGCTAACATATGATTCAGTAATCCCACTGCTAGGTATATACCCAAAAGAAAGGAAATTAGCATATTGAAAAGATATCTGCACTCCCATGTTTGTTGCAACATTATTTACAATGGTTAAAATTTGGAAGCAGCTAAAGTGTCCATCAACTGATGAATGGATAAAGAAAAATGTGATACTTATACACAATGGAGTACTATTCAGCCACAAGAAAGAATGAGATCCTGTCATTTGCAACAACATGGATGAAACTGGAAGTCATTATGCTAAGTGAAATAAACCAGGCACAGAAAGACAAACATCACACGTTCTCACTCATTTGTACAAGCTAAAAGTCAAAACAACTGAACTCGTGGAAACAGGGAGTAGAAGGATGGTTACCCGAGGCTGGGAAGGGTAGTGGTGGGCATGTGAGGATGGTTAATGGGCACAAAAAAAAGTTAGAAAGGATGAATAAAACATAGTATTTGCTAGCACAATAGGGTGAGTATAGTCAACAATAATTTAATTGTACATTTTAAAGTAACTAAAAGAGTATAGTTGGATTGTTTGTAACACAAGGGATAAATGTTTGACATGCTGGATACCCCCATTTTATGTGATGTGATTATTATGATTACATGCCTGTATCGAAGCATCTCATGTACTCCATAAATATATATACCTATTATGTACCTACAAAAACTAAAATTAAAAATTAAAAACAAAAACATCACCAAACTTCCAAATAAGGGCTCTAAACACTTCTAATATTAAAGATTAAAATAAATGTGAGCTATGCATACATTAAAGAAAGACAAATAAAAACAAGTATGACAATTATTTTTTTAAAAAACTACAATGAGATACAATCTCACCCCAGTTTAAATGGCTTTTATCCAAAAGACAGGCAAAAACGGATGCTGGTGAGGATATGGAGAAACGGGAAGCCTCGTACATTTTTGGTGGGAATATAAATTAGTACAACCACTATGGAGAACAGTTCAGAGGTTCCTCAGGAAACTAAAGTAGAGCTACCTTACAATCCAACAATCCCACTCCTAGGTATATACCCAAAACAAAAGAAATCAAGATAACAAAGAGATATCTACACTCCATGTTTACTGCAGCACTATTTACAATAGCCAAGCTTTGGAAGCAACTTAAGTGTCCATCAACAGACTAATGGATAAAGGAAATGTGGTCCATATACACAATGAAGTACTATGAAGCCATAAAAAGAATGAGATCCTGTCATTTAAAACAACATGGATGGAACTTGATTGAGGTCATTATGTCAAGTGAAATAAGCCAGGCACGGAAAGACAGACTTCACATGTTCTCACTTATTTGTGGGAGCTAAAAACTAAAATAATTGAACTCACAAAGAAAGAGTAAAAGGACGGTCATCAGAGGCTGTGAAGGGTAGTGAGGAGTGGCAGGGAAGGGGAGTTGAAATGCTTAATAGGTACAAAAAGTTAGAATGAATAAGACCTAGTATTTGCTAGTACAAAATAATTTAATTGTACATTTTAAAATATCTAAAAGTGTGTAATTGGATTGTTTTTAACAAAAAGGATTAATGCTTGCTTGAGGTGATGGATACCCTATTTTCCCTGATGTGATTTGTATGCATTGCATGCCTACATCAAAATATCTTACGTAATTCATAAATATATACATGTACTGTGTACCCGCAAACATTTTTTAAATCAGAAAACAATGCCAAAGAAAGAAATGCTGGCAACTAATGATCTTAAGCCACAATGCTAAACCCTCTCCTAACTCTGTCCTCAGTCAGCAGATGACTTTGGACCTGAAGTTACCGAGAAAATCCAAGTCATTGCAGGAGTGAACCCTTAACTACATCTCATTTGCAGCTCACCCTCCTTATCTTCTTTCATGCTCTCTCAGTAAAAGAGCTGTCATTCTTTCAGAAAAAGAGTAATTTCTCCACTTTAGTTTTGATTCTGTCTCCCTACCCCACCTAAAGTAGCTTTATGGATCATTCTCTCTTTTTCCCATGACTTGACAATTCCACTAACTCATTCTTCCTCCATAAATATTTAGTAAACACCCAATTTTTGCCCCACACCACATTTTCTCCACCTTTTTCTGGGGAAAAATCCCTGCATTTCTTGGGAAATGCCACCTGTAATGAACAGATGGCACTGTCATCTGCCATGCTCTTACATAATCCTGTATGGCAGTCACAGTTAATTTTCCAGGAAACATTCCTGGATCACAGTGGGAATAAAGCGAAGATGAGACCCCCAAGGACCTGAGTATTCATTCACAGGTGACATATCTTTAGAAAAATATCAAAGCTCTTCCCCTAAGAGAACTGGATGAGCTGGTTTGTTGTTCTAAACAGAGGAGAGGAGAAAACAAAAAACATAGAAGAGAATCAAGAGGAGAAACAAGATGAAGACCAGATAGCACAAGGCGAAGCGTGTCAGCCAAACTCCAAGGTTGCAGAGGAGGGGAGGAGGAGAAGGGGAGAGCAAGGAGAGAGATGGGTGAAGACTGTTTTAAGCACGGAAAATTATTCCTTTATTTGAAAGTGTTTGTTTACTGTCATATCACTCCCCTTCTGTCTTTCCATAAATCTTCATGAAACATTTTTCTGAGGGGATTTTGCTGTTGATGATTTTAAAAGGGGTAGAGGCTCACTCACATCTGCATTGCTGTGGCACAGCACAGAGATCTCTCACACAAAAGAGAGAATCAAAAAAGTCATAAGATTGCAAAGTGTGCCCACCTGCATTCCACCCCCAGAAATTTATGGAAAGTATGGGAAGAGCTTTGAACTTACAAAAGGCATGTAGTCAAGTCAATTCTTACTATTTTAAATAAAAAGACAGAAAGACAGCTCTGATCATGCTGCCATATGTCCAAGTACATAAGTGGTAACTCACAGATAGTTCTAAATCAGTGATTCTCAAAATAAAATTTGTCAAACACGAATGGGATTTGAGGTTCCTGTTCTTGTAAGTCCTTCATTCTTATGAGTGCCTAATGCATAATTATATAAACTTATATCACTGAGTAAATACTAAGGGTTCCTAAATTGGGTGGTCATAACATAAAATTTGTCAGTTGCCAGAGTTTACTGAAAACTCTATTACAAAGCATCTGGCTGCCACTGAATGCTATAAAATTCCCACTGTGCCTGATGCACAGAAAGATTAGAATTTCCATAATTCTCAGACTGGACTATATTATCTGCACCATCAATATTAGCATGAGTGGGTCACAGTTTCAATTGATGCTATTCTTGAACTAATAAATAAATTCAAATTTTAACTTTTGAAGATCATTTTGTTTTTGTGTAATTGTTGCAATGTTATCATTTTGATTTTAATTTTGGCCCACTCCAAGTCTTTGTCATCATCAAGTTCTTTTTTTCAGTAGGAGGTGGGAACAGCTTGAGTAGATAGGCTGCTGCACCTTTTGTCCTACATTGGCAGAATTTCAAGCAGTTTAAATGCTACCAAACGTGGGAGCTTTCAGTAACGACTTTGTAAGCAGTTTTTCATTCTGTGATTCAAATAGACCGATGCTGGAGAATAGGAAAGTTGTGTTCAGTTTCACTTTGGAAAAGTTGGTAACCACATTCTGATGCATCCTTTCGTTTCTTTCTCTAGGTTCAGTAGTAATGTCTTTTCTTTTATTCCTGATATTAGCAAGTTTAGTCTTCTGTATTCTTTTCCTTGACTAGCTAAAGATTTGCCAATTTTTGTTAATCTTTTCAAATACACAACTTTTGATTTTATGATTACCCTTTTTCTGCTCGTTTTAGATTAAGTTGCTCTTATGTGTTTTAAGGTGCTCCTAATGGAGGCTGTTGATGTGAGATCTTATTTCTCTTTTAATATAGGAATTTATAAATTTGCCTTTATGCATTAGTTTCATGGCATCCCATATGTTTTGAAATGTTATGTCTTCATTTTCATTCATCTTAGAATATTTTTAATTTCCCTTTTGATTTCTTCTTTAATCCACTGGCATTTAGAACTGTCATTTAATTTCCACATATTTGTAAGTTATCCTATTCTTTTTCTGTTATTGATTTCTAATTTTATTTTGTTGTGATTGGAGAACATATTTTGTATTATTTCAATCCTTTTACATTTATGTTTTATGGCATAACATGTAATTTGTACTAAAGAATGGTTCATAGGCATTTGAGAAGAATATATATTCTGCTGCTTTGAAGAGTTCAATGGATTATATGTTAGGCCTAGTGGGTTTAGTGTGTTGTTCAAGTCTTCTTGAACTAGTCTGCTGAGTTGTTCTATCCATTACTTTTTTCAGAGATAAATGACTTTATTATTCACAGTGAAACAAGCAGCATAAGCATCAGCACATTTACTTTGGTTTTCTGAGTCTCAGTTCCCACAGGACAATGTGAAGCAGGTCAGGCCATACTTGCAGGAATAACAGGTTGTGGAGAGAAATCCCAAACTTAGGGAAGCTAGATCTTTTATAACGGGCAGTAAACCTACCTGAACTTTGTTCCAGAAGGAAACGTTATATTGCTTGTTAGAGAGTAAATTTGTCTTTTGAGCCCAGAAAACCATAACTCCTATTTTCCGAGATTATTTCCTATACAAACATTAAAAAATATATGGTTCGGAACAAAGATAATTAGTGCCTCTGCAAGACAGGTAGAAGTGTGAGAGACTCATGAAGAACTGTCTCTCAACAATTACCTAAATATTTCTTGTCATTAAAAAAGAAAAAAAGAAAATGCTCCCCGACTCTCTTTCCCCTCCAGTTACTTATTTGTCTTAATCAGTTTGGGCTGCTCTAACAAAAATAACACAGACTGAGTGTCTTAAACAACAGAAATTTATTTCTCACAGTTTTTGAGGCTGAAAAGTCCAAGATCAAGGTGCTGGCCAATTCAGTGCTTGGTGAGGGCTCTTTTCCTGGTTTGCATGTGGAGGATTTATTGCTGTAACCTCATATGGCAGAGAGAGGGATCATGTCTCTGATGTCTCTGTTTACAATGGCGTTAATCCTATTCTTGAGGGTTTCAACCTCATGATCCAATTACCTCCTAAAGGTCTACCTCCAAATACCATTTTATTGGGGATGTGGGCTTCAACATATCAATTTTGGGATGACGCAAACATTCACATCATAGCACATCACTATCCTTTTTTTCTTAACACAATAAAATATCTCAAGGTGTTTCTCGTTTTTAAATTGCTGAATCCCTTCGCAAGCCATGTATTTTGGATTTCCCTGAGACTCCTGAAGCCAAGGGATCCTTTGCATTCTTATTTAACTTGTTACTCTCATAAATTTTCACACTCATGATAACTTCCTCCTTCTTGAGATTCTCTCTTTCCCCTAGTTTTTTCTAAAATGAAATGCTTGTACCTTTCTTCTCTCTTCCTTCTTCTTTTCCTGTTCCTTTTATTGAAATATAATTCACATAACATGAAATTAATCATTTTAAAGTGTATAATTTAGTAGTTTTTAATATACTCATTTTATTGTACAACCATTACCACATCTAATTCCAGCGCATTTCTATCATACCCAAAAGAAACCTCATACATATTAGCAGTCAGTCTTAATTTTCTCCTCCCATCATCTTTGGAAAGTGCTCATCTACTCTCTGCTCCTATGAATTTGCCCATCCCGGATATTCCATATAAATTAAATTATACAGTATCTGTCTTTGGTCTTTTGTGACTCGCTTTTTTTCACTTAGCATAATGCTTTCTAGGTTCATCTGTGTTGTAGCAGGTACTGGTAGACATTTCTTTTTAAAGCTGAATAATATTACATTGTATGGATATGCTATGTTTTGTTTATCCATTCATCAGTTGATGGATACTTGGGTTATATCCATTTATTGGTTATCAGATAATGCTGCTACGACATTTTCGTGTTCTCAGTTATTTTGGATTATACTCATTATTGAAAATAGATTATTGAAGTCTCTATGAATTATTGTTGTCTATTTCTCCCTTTAAGTCTGTCAGTTTTTCTCCATGGTCTTTGTGTCAGGTACTTATAAGTTTTAGTTGTTGTGCGTTCCTGATGGGTTGACCATAAAATATCAATCTTTATCTCTAGTAACTTTTTTTACTGTCAATTTTGTTTGATATCATATAGCCACTCCAGCTGTCTTTGGTTGGTATTTGCATGATACATCTTTTTCCATCTTTTTGTTTTCAACCTATTTGTATGTTTGAATCTAAAGTTTGTTTATTATAGACAGGATATAGTTGGATCTTATTTTTGATTGGATTGTTTAATTCATTCACATTTAATGTTATTACTGATATAACTGAATTTACATCTGACATTCTACTTTTTGTTTTCTCTATGCCTCATCTTTTCCCCCTCTGCTCTCCTCTACTGTTTTCTTTAGCTTTAAGTGAATATTTTTAGTATAACATTTTAATTCTTTAAAACAATTTTAAAATATTTTTTGCATTATTTTTATTGTGGCAGACTTACCATAGGCATTTTAACACTTCAGAATCTACTTCTAGGTTTATGCCAACTTAATTTCATCTTCTTCCCCTTTTTTGTGCTGTGATTGTTATATATATTACATACATATTATAGAATATATAAATGTAATATATATCTATTCCAATTATTATCTATCTATCTGCCTATCTGTCTGTTATCTATCTATCTGTCTCAGCTTTCCTCTCCCAGTGGATCTGTGAACAGTGCTGACTTGTCCTGGCAGTGATGTGTGACAATGTGCACTCAACTGTAAACCTCAGAAAGACAGAGACCATGTCCATAGTGTTTCCTGCTATAGCCACTGAGTTACCACACTTGATAAAGCTGAAACAATAAAGCATAGTGGTTAAAAGTGCCACCTACGGTCCAACAGACCTGGATTTACAGGGTCTTTGATATCTACTAGCGTAGTGACATCCAACATGTTACACAGCTTCTCTGTGCCACATTTTCCTATCTGTGATATTGTAACGCTGTCATTTTTATTACTTGCCTGACACATTGTTAGTGTTCAGAGATCTTCCTTTTTATCTGTTGGAGAAGTTAACTGAAGCTTCAGTACAATCTGGACCATTATTTTATTTTTGTGCAATGAATGAGATCTTGACCGTTTTTTACCTTCACATTTGGTACCCTTTTTTTTAACATTAAAAACAAAATGAAACAGAATTAAAGTTTCAGAAAGAAACCAAATGCATGATGAGATCAGTTTTCAACTCTTTAGTGGCCTTTTGGTCACAGCCAGAAATGCCCGAGTCCAGAGCCCACACGTGATCACTGACAGCCCCCACCTCAGACAGCTTGGCTTTCCTCAGACCTGAATCTGACTCTGGGTCAGTGGGTTCTCAAACAATAGAGGGATTTTGCTGCTTTGCTTCACTGACTTTGTTCCTTAGTATAGGGGTGGGAAAGGAATGCATAAGAACTGACTAGATTATAGCTATTTTTGAAAGCATTTCTCTCTGTGTTTTGTGCAAAATGCTAATGGGGAGAATGCTGAGATGAGAAGATTGCCAAATGTGAGATGCTGCTGTGGAAGTCACTCAGAAAGAACCATAAAAATGTTAAAGAAATGAAGATGTCTTCTTCCAGTCTTCTGGTACCATAAGTAAACCAGCCCAATTTGGTAAGTAAAAGTTGGGATCTTGTCATGTTAATTTGTATTTCCATGACTACTAATGAGATGGAGTGGATTTTGATATTTTTATTGGCCATATTTTCTCTCCGGTGAATTATCTGTTTATACTGTTTGAGTCGTATCCATTTTTTCTCTGTCGAGTTTGTTCCTGTTGCATTTGTTTGATTACTATTTATGAATATATTCAGAATATTTTTTCTGATCTATGTAATATAAATATTTTTCCTGTCCCTTAACTTTTAACCTTTTTTTGCATTTGAATTTTCCTGAGGATATTGTCAATACTAATTCTAAGTCTCACTTAATTTGCTTCATACCTATAGAGAGTATAATTAAATAGGGTAACTACATTTACTCACAAGGGCAATTCTGACTTTCGGATTTGCCCTTGGCTGGCTTCAGATGTTTGATGTCCCTCCTTTGTGTCTCTATTTGAGATTTTTTGTGTGTGTGTCTGTCTAATTCTATACATGTATTACCAGCCTTCATGCACTGACTGGGGAGGCATCAACCATTGGCTGTCTTCCAGATGAGAGTGCTTCCCTGTCTTCCTAAATGTCACCAGCTTTCTGGTATTATCCAGACCAAGAGTCCTCACTCTCTTCTCTCACCTAGGAATAGATACTTCTCTTGTTTGCTTCTGGTCCATGGGAATGAGAATGGGAAGGAATGGAAAAAAGGAGCTGATCAGCATGGCTCCTCCTCATACCATCTCTGAGCAATCACTCTTTTGGTTGCCTCAGGGTCCAGCTGCTTCACCGCCTGCCACCTCTGAGACTGGGTCATCTCAGGAGCCCTGGCACCTTTTGCCACAATATCCTTGCATAGATTTGGAGTATGGCTCCTTCTGCCTATCTTTTGGGACATTTTTAGTCTCTGGTTCACTATGGCAACTCCAACTCTTTTGTTCCAACACAGGTATAGAATTTTTAAAATGTATCTTCTCTTAACATGTCTAAAAATTTGAAATACAAGACAGAGACTCCTTTGCTTTACGTGCTTGCTTGACTATTTCCTTCCCTTGATCACCTGATATTTTTATTCTAATCCACTGGTACCATCCTTTCGGCATTGGCTTAGGTGCTGAGATGGTCCATGGCTCTCTGAAATTATAAAGAAAAATTTTATATGTCTGTAAACACTTGCATTTTCCTAGAGCACAGGCTGGTAATTCTTGTTTTCAAAGAAAGCCATGAACCAAAGAGTCTAATGATTGCATAAAAACAAAAGGCAGTAAGACAATGATTTCACAGTTTTAAGTCTTGCCTGGAATTTTAGATTTCCTTTCAATTCTATTTTAGGATCCGATTACTTTTGATTCAGGGAGTAAAAAGCGAGAATCTGCTACAGCCTCAGCTGATTTTCCACACAGATTTGGAACTGCTTATGAGAATAATCTGTGTCATCACTTTTAGTCAAACCAAAAGAGAAAAGAAGATAAGAAGTTAAGAATCCAGTCAGGTAAGCCTGAGCCAGCAGCACCTAGAATCCCACAGCATGCACTCAGCCCCTTCAGTGGCGAGCAGCCGGGTGCTAGTTCTTTGCTTTCTCAACCTTTTGTTTCCCTTGGCAATGACTTCTTAGAAAGGTCTCCCTGCAGAAGTGATTGCAATTGCAAATTAGGAAAATGGATGAGAGAAAATAATTTCTTCCATTCTCCAAATAAGGCATGAGGTTAAGCATATGAGAGAACAACATAAACCAATTCCAGCATGTAAACGATCAGCATCTATTTTAATAACTGCACTTGGGATGCTGTAAATATAATGAATAGGGGGTCAAGTGGCATGTGGCTTCTGGAAACCATTTAATGGATCCTTATCAGCAGCCTACAAACAGGATCTGAATGGTCACAGTTTTGGATAACGAGACACAATTTAGGGATTGAGAGAGAAACTAACTTTGCTAATTTCTAGAACAATCAAGGAAATGTCTGGAATTTATAAATAGCAGTGGAGGGAAAGTATGAACTGCCAGAAAGTTGTTATTCCTCTGCATGGCTTTTAGCAGAGACTGAGGAATTTTCTTGGGTTGTTTGGGAAATTCTTGTGGTACTTACAATATAATTAGGCAGAGGTTTTCTTTTTTTATCTCCGCTTGCCTGCCAAATGCTAATGATTACTGGATGCCAGCTGTCTACAGGAGTTGTTAAATGAGTTTTCCTTCACATCTCCTCCGGGGGTGTTTAAAATGGTAAGGAATCTATCAAGAAGTATGCTGTAGAAAGCAACAAATCCTCAATCTCCTTTCTACTCTGGAGGTACTGGGTTGAAAAGAGGCCAGGGATCTTCAGGCTCCACTTATTCCTGACACACCACCCAGAACCTTAGCGCGGTTCCAAAGTCTTCAGGGGCCTACCCACAGACTCTGAGTTGGAGGTTGACTAGATCCAGGAAAGCTTTCGCAGCCCAAAAACTTCTGCCTCTCTTACCTACTTCCCACTGTTCTCCATCCCATTAGGTTACCCTGTCAACTACGAACCTGTTTTCCATTCCTAACACCCTGTCCCTTCAAAAATGTTATATAAATGGAATCATATAGTACCTAACCTTTTAGATTGGCTTTTTTCACTGCGTAATTCCCTGAGAGTCATCCAAGTTGTGTCCCATTTCAACAGTATTCCATGGTGTGTATGCACCACAGCTTGTTTGCTGACTCACCTGTCCAGTTTGGGCTGTTATGAATAAAGCTGCTATGTGAATGTAAGTTTCCATTCCTTTGGACTAAATACCCAAGAGTGCAGTTGCTGGATGGTAAGCTTTAGTCATACAGGAAATTGTCAAACTATTTTCCAGCGTGGTTGTACCTTTTATATTCCTACCAGCAGCTGGATACAGTTTTTCCATGGCCTGGTCAGTGTTTTCACTGTTCTTATTTTAGCCATTCTGATATGTGCGCGATGACATTTAACTGTGATTTTAATTTTTATTTTTCTTATGGCAAATGACATTGAACATCTTTTCATGCATGTGTTTTGACCACTTTCTAGTTGGATTTGTTGTTGCTATTAGTGCTGAGTTTTCAGATTTCTTTATATGTCCTAGATAACTGGTCCTTTGTTGAATTCATATAACTTTTAATATGTTACTCAGGAAATACATGACTACATTTTCACTGTGAAAATAGTATAATATTTGGCATCGAAATTTGAAAGTCCCCCACACACCCTGCTATCTAATCTCACTCAGGCCACTAAGGGTCATCTTTTTTTCCCAATTTTTAAAAATTGTGTTAAAAATACACAACATAAGATTTACCATCTTACTCATTTTTGTGTAGTTCAGTGGTATTAAATAGATTCATAATGTTGTATAGCTATCACCACCATTCATCTCCAGAACTTCGTCCATCTTGTAAAACTACAATTCTATTAAATAATAATCCCCTTTTACCCTATCCCCTTATCACCTAGCAATCACCATTCTACTGTCTCTCTTATGATTTTGATCACTCTGAGTTCTCTCATATAAGAGATCGTGACCAGCTTGCTTCACTAAGCACAATGTCCTCAAAGTTCAACTATGTTATAGCATATGTCAAAATTTTCTTCCTTTTTAAGGTTAAATAGTATTCTATTGAATGCAGATACCACATTCTTCTGTCCATGGACACTTGGAATACTTACATGTTTTTGCTAGTGAAAATAATATTTGGTGGGCAGACTCTGAAGTAGAATTTCTGAAGCATATGTTAACTCTATTTTTAATTTTTTAGGAACTGCTATACTGCTTTCTACAGTGGCTGTACCATTTTATATTATCGTCCACAGTGTACAAGTGTTCCAATTCATCCACATTCCTAGCAGCATTTGTAATTATCTGTCTTTGCCTTTATTTTTGAGACAGAGTGTTTCTCTGTCATCCAGGCTGGAGTTCAGTGGCATGATCCCAGCTCACTGCAACCTCCGCCTCCAGTGTTCAAGCAATTCCCCTGCCTCAGCCTCCTGAGTAGGTGGGTTTGCAGGCATGCACTGCCACACCTGGCTAATTTTTGTATTTTTAGTAGAGACAGGGTTTCACCATGTTGGCCAGGCTGGTCTCAAACTCCTGACCTCAGATGATCCACCTACCTCAGCTTCCCAAAGTGTTGGGATTACAGGCCTGAGCCACCGCACCTGGCCTAATTTTCTGTTTTTTGATTGTAGCTATTCTGATTGGTATGAGGTAGTATCTCATTACAGTTTTGATTTTCATTTCCCTAGTGACAAGTGATATTGAACATCTTTTCATGTGCTCGTTGGCTATTTGTATCTTCTTTGGAGAAATGTGCATCCAAGTTCTTTGCTCATTTCTGAATCAGATTTTTTTGTTTGTTTGTTTGTTTTTCTGTTGTTAAGTTTTAAGAGTTCTGTATATATTCTGGATACAAATCCCAATCAGATATATAATTTACAAATATTTTAATCTGTAGCTTCCTCTTTTACTCTGTTGACATTGTCTTTTAATGCACAATATTTAAACATTTTTATTGTCTAGTTTGCCTACTTTTTTTTTGCTTCCTGTGCCTTTGTTGTCACATCCAAGACATTATTGCCAAATCCAATGTTGTGAAGCTTTTACTCTGTGTTTTCTTTTAAGAATTTTACAGTCTTAGCTCTTAAATTTAGTTCTTTAATCTATTTTAATTTTTGGCTATTGTTGTAGGAAAGATCTACCTTTATTCCTTCACATGTGGATATCTACTTTTTTCCAGCACCGTTTGTGGAAAAGACTATCTTTCCCCCATTGAATGGTCTTACACTGTTAACAATCATTTGACCATATATGCAAGGGTTTATTTCTGGACTTTCTATATTCTATTTCATATGTCTGTCTTTATGCCCATATCACACTTTTGATTGTTGTAGCTTTGTAGTAAGTTTTAAAATCAGGAAATATGAGTCCTCCAGTTTTGTTCTTCTTTTTCAATATTGTTTTGGCTATTCAGGGTCTCTTGAGATTCTATATAAATTTTAGGATAGATTTTCATATTTCTGCAAAAAATGTCATTGGGATTTAGATAGAAATTGCATTGATCACTTTGGGTAGTATAGATACCCTAATATTAAGTCTTCCAATTTATGAACATGAGGTGTGTTTTTATTTATTTGTCTTCATTAGTTTCAGCAATGTTTTGTAATTTTTGTTGTATAAGTCTTTCACTTTCTTGGTTAACTCCTAAGTATTTCATTCTTTTTGATTTTTTTGTAAATGGAATTGTTTTTGTAATTTCTCTTCCAGATTGTTCACTGTTAATATATAGAAATCCAATTGATTTTTGTGTGTTCACTCTGCATCCTGTGACCTTACAAAATTCATTTACTAGTTTTAATTTTTGTGTGTGAAATCTTTATAATTGTATACATGTATAAGGTTGTATCATATGTGATCAGAGATATTTTTACTTCTTCCTTTACAACTTGGATGCCTTTTTTTCTTGCCTAATTGCTCTGCCTAGAACTTCCAGTATTATGTTGAATAGAAGTGGTGAGAGCAGACATCCTTATATTAAAAAAGAAATTTTCAGTCTTCCAACATTGAGAATGATGATTGCTGTGGGTTTTTTACATAAGGTATTTATTATGTTGAAGTAGTTTCCTTCTATTTCTAGTATTTTGAGTGTTTTAACTGTGGTGAATTTTGTCAAATGCCTTTTCTGTATCAGTTGAGATGATCATATGTTTTTTGTCCTTCATTCTGCTAATGGTGTATTGCGTTGATTGATTTTTGTATGTTGAACCACCTCTTGCATTCCAGGAATAAGTCCCAATTGGCATTGTCTTAGTCTGTTTTCTATTGCTTATAACAAAATACCTGAAATTGGGTAATTTATAATAAAGGCATTTATGTTTTACAGTTATCAAGGTAGAGAAGTCCAAGGTCAAGGGGGCACATCTAATGAGAGTCTTCCCACTGGTGGAAACCCCACAGAGTCTGGAGGCAGTGCAGAGTATTACATGGTGAGGAAGGTGAACTTGTTAATATGTTAATGAGCTAGTTCAGGTCTCTCTTCCTTTTCTTATAAAGCCATCAGTTTCTCTCTAATGATAGCCCATATATCTATTATTCTAAGAATGTATTCATCCATTCATAAGGGCAGAACCCTCATTACCCAATCACTTCTTAAAGGCCTTACATCTCAATACTGCCACATTGGAAATTAAATTTCAACATGGGTTTTGAAGGAGACATTCAAACCATAGCAGTCATTTTATGTAGTCCTTTTAATATGCTACTGAATTCATTTTGCTAGTATTTTGTTGAGGACCTATGCATCTGTGTTTATCAGAGACACTAGTCTGTAATTTTTTTGTAATGTCCTTATCTGGCTTTGGTATCTAGGGTAATGCTGGCCTCTTTAAAATGAGTTAGAAAGTGTTCCCTCTAAAAAAAAGTCAGATCTCAGCAACAACAACAACAAAAAATTTATTACTGATTCAATCTTTTTATAAGTTATAGATCTATTCAGCTTTTCTATTTCTCCATGATTTAGTCTTGGTAGCTTTTGTGTTTCTAGGAATTTGTCCATTTTATATAGGTTATCCAACTTGTGACATCCAATTATTCACAGCACTCTCCTATAATCTTTTTTATTTCTGTAGACTCAATGGTAATGTCCCCATGTTTATCTTTAATTTTATTAATTTGAGTCATCTATGTTTTTCCCTTAGCCCATCTAGCTAAAGGTTTGTCAATTTTGTTGATATTTTCACAAAACTTTGGTTTTATTGATTTTTCGCTATTGCTTTTATAGTCTCAATTTTACTTAACTCTAATCAAATCTTTATTATTTCCTTCTTTCTGCTAGCTTTGGATTTACTTGGTTCTTCTTTTTTTTTTTTTTGTAGTTCATCAAATTATAAAATACAGTGTTTGATTTGAGATCTTTTCTGTTTTTTGATGTAAGCATTTATAGCTATAAATTTCTCCATTAGAACTGCTTTCACAGAATTCCATATGTTTTGGTGTATTTTGTTTTCGTTTTGATTTATTTAACAATATTTTCTAATTTCCTTTGTCATTTCTTCTTTGATCCTTGGGTTCTTTAAGAGGGTGTTGTTTATTTCACAAATTTGTGAATTCTCCAGTTTTACTTCTTTTGCTAACTTCATCCTACAGTGTTTAGAGAGCATACTTTTTATATCTCTTTAAATCTATTGAAACGTAATTTCTAGCCTAACATATGGTTTATACTGGAAAATCCCCTCTGTGCACTTGAGAAAAATGTGTATGCTGTTGTTGTTGGTAGGATGTTTCACATGTCTGTAAAATCAAATTGGTTTATTGTGTTGCTTAAGTCTTATATATCCTTATCTATCTTTCGTCTGGTTATTCTATCCATTATTGAGAATGGGTATTAAAGTCTCCCACTATTATTATAGAACTATGGTTTCTCCCTTTAGTTTTGTCAGCTTTTACTTTACATATTTTGATGGTCTGTATTGTGTATACAGATGTTTATAACTCTTATATCTTCTTGCGGTGTTGAGCCTTTTATTAATATGTGATGTCTTTCTTTTTCCTTTGTAAATCTTTTGACTTAAAGTCTGTTTTGTCTGATGTCAGTACAGCCACCTCTGGTCTCTTCTGGCTACTTTTTTCATGGAACAACTTTTCGTATGCATTCATTTTCAACCTATTTATGTCTTTAGATTTATAGTGAGTCTCTTATACATAGCATACAGTTGGTTCATGTGTTTTTATCCATTCTGTTAATCCCTGACTTTTGGTTGGAGAGTTTAATCCATTTACACTTAAAATAATTAGTGATAAAGAAGAACTTCTATAATATTGCTATTTGTGTTCAATATGCCTTATATCTTTTATGTACTTCATTTCCTGAATTACTATTGTCTTCTTTTGTGTTGAGTTGATTTTTAGCTGTGAAGTGTTTGCATTTCTTTCTAATTTCCTTTCATATATATTTTCTAAGCTGTTTTTGTGTGTGTGTGTGTGTGTGTGTGTGTGTGGCTCCAATGGAGATTACATTTAGCATCCTAAAGTTATAACTCTGATTTGAATTTATACCAGTTTCACTTCAATAACATACAAACTCTGCTACTTTACTACTTCTTCTCCACCCTTTTCAGTTATTTTCATTAAATTATATTGATACATGTGTACCCAAAAATAAAAACTAATACCTCTTTTGAATGCATTATTCTCTTCATTTAAATGGAAAACAAAATATGGAGTTAGAAACTAAAGTTACAATAATACTAAATTTTAGACTCTTTTTTTAGTGTATTAGTTTTTTAAGTCATGTAGAAAAAAAAGTTACAGATCATTATATTAATAAGTGTCTGGAATCTCAAACTGAAACAAAAGTTGGGGGCATGCTAACAAGAAATGCCATAACAAGCAATAGGAAGAAGAGTATTGTGAGAAAGGAACTTTTTTTTTTTTTTGCCTTTCCTGAAGTTGGCTTTTATTGTAGGTGGGTGAAACAACAAAGAAAGGGATGACGAATTTTACCATTATTTGCCTAAGCATTTGTATTACTCAGGGTTCTCCAGAGGAACAAAACCAATAGGATATATACACAGACAGAGAGACATACACATACACATATATGTATACACATGTGCATGCATATGTGAGATTTATGATGGGAACTGGCTCACACATGATCACGGAGGTCAAGAATTCCCACGGTCTGCCATTTGCAAGCTGGAGAACCAGAAAAGAAGGTGAGGTAATTCAGTCTGGGTCTGAAAGACCAGATGAACTGGTGGTATAACCCCCAGTGTAAATCTAAAGACCCCAGAACCAGGAGTGCCAATGGACAGGAGAAGACAGACGTCCCAGCTGAAGTAAAGAGATGAAATTTTGACCCTGAGCAGGATGAATTATGTTCCCTGTTTTGGGAGAGTGATCTTCTTTTCTCATTCTACTAATTCAAATGCTTTTTTTTCTTTCCAGAAACACCCTCACAGAGACACTGGAAATAATGTTTTACCAGCTATCTGGGCATCCCACAGCCCAGTAAAGTCAGCACATAAAATTAACATTTTTCTCATTTGCCCTGAGAATACTTGCTAGCAGCACTTACAGCTGCAACATTTACCCCAAGATAACTTTGCCGCAAAATATCTCACTTTTATTATTATTTTTGCATTGCTTTAGCACATTGCTCACTTTTATTATTATTTTTGCATTGCTTTAGCACATTGCTCACTTTTATTATTATTTTTGCATTGCTTTAGCACATTGACTTTGGAAACAAAGGACATCGTTCGATTTATAGCATTCTGTTTTTAGTAGTGGTATTTCCATTTACAAAATATAATAATTCTCAATGGCTAAAAATGTCAAATCCTGGAAAATGTAGCATTCCAATGTGTGATGTTAAGATTGTTCTTAAACAGTGCTTGGCCAAAGATTCATTTGATAAATTTGATTTTTCTGAAACAGATGATTTTGATGATTCAGATGATTCTGATGTAGGTTCTGTTTAGAAATAACTCCAAGAACAGTTTTTATGTTTTACTTTCATATTGAAAATTAGATTTTCTTCAGCCTGAAAGAGCATGTTTATATAAAATTGAATGAACACTGGAAGTGAGCTGCACTTTTTTTTCTAACCAAGAAACGGGCTAACCATCACACCATCTATACACTGTGATAGACCCTACCCCCCACCTTTATGGAGAACTGTGGGACAATATGTTGAAGCTGGCAGTGCACTGACAAAGCTTTGTGTCCAATTTCACAGTTTTACTGAGGATGAAATGGGAGTTCTGATAGACTAAGAGTGATTCAATTAGCCACAGCAGCACTAGGAGAGAAAATTGAATCTCTTGACACTATATGAGTGGTGTAATACTCTTGCTTTTATGGTTTATTAAGGCCTTCTGGAAACTTTCAAACGAAGCAAATCTGTTGGACAAGGTGTGACAAGATAGACTTAAAAGAAAAAGGCAGACCACTTAGAAAAGAGGGTACTAGCAAAACAGCCCAAAATTCCGAAGTTCCTGCCATCCTAGGCTCACAAAGTATTGTTCTGTGAAAGAGCATAAGGAAAGCGGAATAAACTGGTATAATCGAGACAAAAATGTCAAGTAGCCCAGGATTAAGAGCTGGGCACTCTGGGATTTCATCTCAGCTCTGTCCCTCTTCCACCTAACATTTTGTCCTTTGGTGATTTGATAAATGCAGCCGTTTTTATAAGTTGATCTGACCTTGCGTGGAAACATTTGGTTTCCATGATGTAATTAGAACAAACCAAAAATGTCTGTCACTTACACAAATCATTTTAAAGACAGTGAGGCGAGAGTTGCTAATGTACCTGAAAATGTAAAAAGATCTCATTTTGTCTGTTGTTCGGTTAATAACAAGTTCTGAAGTACTAGATACAATGTTTGAAGAGTCTGATCATAGTAAAATACATTATGTTGAGATGAGTTCGTACTTTTGATGTGAATCTTATCACATACCTCTCAGGAAAAGTTATTGACAGCTATCATATCTATTTTTAACTGACTGCAAACTGTTGCAGAACGAAAACCAAATGCTGAACTGCATACTATGTTCTAAACACTTAATATATAAGAGCTTGTAATACTGAAGCTCTTAATGTTTACTTTTATTTCCTGTCTTCCTTCGGCTATAGGCCTTAATTTGTTATGTTAGATTTTTCTCATTCTGATTTTTTATTATCTAGCTATTCTGAGAAGCTGATAGAGAAAAAGTATTACTCAGGGAAGTAACAGGACTTTTTTACAGAAGCCATTAGGTCAGAGAATTTATTCGTTCAAGGTAGTTGTAATTATGGGTTGGTGGATGCAAGTTCTTTAATAGGGAGAAGAGAAAAAAGATCATTAAGGCATCTGTTAATACATTTTTAAAATGGAGATACTAGCTCATTTGGGAAATTCTTGATATAGAAGAAGTACTCACATTAATGCCACCATTATTTCCAGAGTGTAAGATAATTTTGGAGTTTTAATTTAATGTCAGAAAATGCTTGAATATTTTTCCTCATTGTCTTCCAGGCCTTAACAATTTCAAATTCTCCTATTCTATTTGCTAGCTCTAAATCCGGAGCTTCTGACAAGAAATTTTGCATTAGAAATTCTGTTGATATCTTTTTTAAAATAAAATACTTGTAGAATATAAAGAAATTGAGAAAACAAGGGGCTCAGAATAAAAGGGAAAACCATAATGAATTCCTAAAAATTAACTTCAAGAAGAAACATTTGTAGTTGCTATCGTTTCTTAAAACGTAATTCAACAGCACTTATGAAGTCTCTGGTTTTTACTTTAAACACTTTCCCCAGTTCATTTGTTAATAGTTTATCTGTTCTTCAAGACCTGGCTCAAATGCCACCTTCTTTCCTAATTAGTTTCTTCCTTTTCCATAGTACACAGTTAATTTTGTTTCATGAATATCATTTTTGTTGTTGCTGTTTTCAATTCTACCTGCTAGAAAATAAGTTCTGTGAGATCTCAGTTTTGTTCATTACTATGGTCTCAGGACCTAAAACAGGTGCTTAGAAAATAACTGTTTTTCCACTCACTGTGCTGTGCCATCAAACTGATTCAGGTATACCTTGTTTAGAGTTGCCCCACAGACTGCTGAATCATTAAGGCTCTGCTAAGCCAACCCATAAAAATCTACAAATTTTAGGGGATATATTCCAGGGGTTCTCAGTATAGACTACTGCTGTAAGAGAATGTGAAGGTTAATTTCATATGTCAACTTGACTACTCTATCGTGCCCAAATGTTTGATCAAACATCAGTCTAAATGTTGTCAGGAGGTTACTTCTTAGATGTGATTAACATTTAAATCAGTAGACTCTGAGTAAAGCAGATTACCCTCCATCATGTGAGTGGGCCTCATCCAATAGACTGAAGGCCTTTAGAGAAAAACTCTGAGAAGGAAGAAAGCATTTTGCTTCTAGGCTGCCTTTGAAGGCAATACCTTTACATCCATTCTTCTCTGAGTCTTCAGCTTGGTCTCTACACTGCAAAATTTGGACTTACCAACCCTCACAATCTTACAAGCCAGTTCCTTAAAATAAATCTCTCTCTCTCCCTCTACATATATACATTTACACACACATACCCTCTATTATTTCTGTTTCTCTGGAGAACTATGACAATACAGGTAAGAAGGCAGAGTGGGAGATTGGCAGTGATGCTTTTATTGGTTCACTTGTTTTCTATGTACAGCAACCTAGAGCATTTTCTTCATACTCAATTGAGTAGATTATGTGGAAATAATGGGGAGTGACTGTAAAAACCTTTTTTGGCACACAAAGATTCACCTTATTGCAAAAGCACATTTATTGAAATAGGAATCATACATAAAAATAAGATCAATCAGCTAAAACTAGGTTCTTGTTACATGAAAAAAAATATAAGATCAGAAAACAAAGTTTAAAAATTGTCTGACCTCATCACTGAGGATAAATTAGCTGGTAATAGTATGTCATCTAGCAAATATTCTTAAAAAAGAGAGACACACAGCCTGTTGCTTCAAGGTAAAGGTAGTAGTTTAACAGCGAGAAAGAAAATAACAGCTCAATCATGCTACAGAAGCATCTAAAAGCAAATGTTTGAAAAGTATCTTTGTCACTGGAAGTAAAGCATTACTTATAAAAACTGCATATTTATACACTTAAAAAGTTGGAAATAGACTGTTTATAATATAGAGTATTTTAATTCAAGAACAACTGGCTATTTAATATCTCAATTTCAAGGCAAGAAAACTTGAGCGTAATTACTGCATGAAATTTTAAAAATGAGTTTTGTGATTTAAAATGTGTTTCATGATTTCCTGGTAGGGCACAGTCCCTCACACCTGTAATCCTAGTACTTGGTATGGCTGAGGCAGGTGGGTCTCTTGAGGTCAGAAATTTGAGACCAGCCTGGCCAACATGGTGAAACCCTGTCTCTACTAAAAATAGAAGAATTAGCTGGGTGTGGTGGCACATGGCAGTAATCCCAGCTACTCAGGAGGCTGAAGCATAAGAATCACTTGAACCTGGAAGGCAGAGGTTGCAGTGAGTTGAGATGTCACTACTGCACTCAAACCTGGGCAACCAAGTGAGACACTGTCTCAATAAATAAATAAATAGATAGATGAATGAATAAATAAATAAATATAGAAAGCATTTTCATCCCCGGGCAAGATGACCAAATAGAAACAGCTTCAGTGCACAGCTCCCAGCGAGATGGATACAGAAGGCGGATGATTTCCACATTTCCAACTGAGGTACCTGGTTCATCTCATTGGGACGGTGGGTGCAGCCCAAGGAGGGCAAGCCAAAGCAGAGTGGGGCAGTGTCTCACACAAGAAGTGCAAAGGGCCAGGGAACTCCCTCTCCTAGCCAAGGCAAGCTATTAGGGATTGTTCCCTACGCTCCAGTCAAGATACTGCACTTTTCCCAAAGTCTTCACAACCCACAGACCAGGAGATTCCCTCCGGTACCTACACAACCACCAGGGCCCTGAGTTTCCAGCACAAAACTGGGCAGCCGTTTGGGCAGAAACTGAGCTAGCTACAGCAGTTTATTTTTTTTCATACCCCAGTGGCGCTTGGAATGCCAGCAAGATAGAACTGTTCACTCCACTGGAAAGGGGGCTGAAGCCAGGGAGCCAAGTGGTCTGGCTTGGTGGGTCCCACCCCCACAGAGACCAGCAAGCTAAGAGCCACTGGTGTGAAATTCTCACAGCCAGCACAGCAGTCTGTGCTCAATCTGGAATGTTCTAGCTTGGTGGAGGGAGGGGCGTCCACCATTGCTGAGGCTCCAGTAGGTGGTTTTGAACTCAGTGTAAGCAAAGCTGCTGGGAAGTTTGAACTGGGCAGAGCCCAACGCAGCTCAGCAGCTGCAGGTAGACTGTCTCACTAGATGTCCTCGCTGGGCAGGGCATCTTTGAAAAAAGATAGCAGCCCATCAGGGATTTATAAATGAAGACCCCACCTTCCTAGGACAGAACACCTGGGGAAAAGGGGCGGTTGTGGGTACAGCTTCAGCAGACCTAAATGTCCCTGCCTGGCAACTCTGAAGAGAGCAGTGGAACTCCCAACACAGTGTTCGAGCTCCAATAAAGGACAGACTGCTTCCTCAAGTGGCTCCCTGACCTCTGTGTAACCTGACTGGGAGACACCCCCCAGTAGGGGCCAACAGATACCTCATACAGGAGAACTCTGGCTGGCATCTGGTGGGTACCCCTCTGGGATGAAGCTACCAGAGGAAAGAACAGGCAGCAATATTTGCTGTTCTGCAGCCTCTGCTGATATTTCCGGGAAAGCAGGGTCTGGAGTGGACCTCCACCAAGCTCCAGCAAACCTGCAGCAGAGGGGCCTGAATGTTAGAAGGAAAACTAACAAACAGAAAGAAATAGTTTCAGCATCGACAAAAGGACATCCATTCAGAGACCCCAGCCAAAGATCACAGACCTCAAAGACCAAAGGTAGATAAAGCCATGAAGATGGGAAGAAACCAATAAAAAAGACTGAAAACTTCAAAAACCAGAATGCCTCCTCCTCCAAGGAATCATAACTCCTCACCAGCAAGGGAACAAAACTGGATGGAGAATGAGTTTGATGAATTGACAGAAGCAGGCTTCAGAAGGTAGGTAATACCAAACTTCTCTGAGCTAAAGAAGCATGTTCTAACCCAATGCAAGGAAGCTAAGAACCTTGAAGAAAGGTTAGACAAAATGCTAACTGGAATAACCAATTTAGAGAAGAACACAAATGACCTGATGTCACTGAAAAACACAGCACAAGAACTTCACGAAACATACGCAAGTTTCAATAGCTAACTCCATCAAGCACAAGAAAGGATATCAGAAATTGAAGATCAACTCAATGAAATAAAGTGAGAAGACAAAATTAGAGACAAAAGAGTGAAAAGAAATGAACAAAGCCTCCAAGAAATATGGGATTATGGGAAAAGACCAAATCTACATTTGATCGGTGAACCTGAAACCGACAGGGAGAATGAAACCAAGTTGGAAAACACTTTTCAGGATATTATCCAGGAAGACTTCTCCAACCAAGCAAGGCAGGTCAACATTCAAATTCAGAAAATACAGAGAACGTCACAAAGATACTCCTCAAGAAGAGCAACCCCAAGACATATAATTGTCAGATTCACCAAAGTTGAAACAAAAGAAAAAATGCTAAGTGCAGCCAGAGAGAAAGGTTGGGTTACCCACAAAGGTAAGCCCATCAGATCCGCAGTGGATCTCTAAGCAGAAACCCTACAAGCCAGAAGAGAGTGGGGGCAAGTATTCAACATTCTTAAAGAAAAGAATTTTCAACCCAGAACTTCATATCCAGCCAAACTAACCTTCATAAGTGAAAGAGAAAATCATTTACAGACAAGCAAATGCTGAGAGATTTTGTCACCAAGAGGCCTGCCCTACAAAACCTCCTGAGGGAAGCACTAAACATGGAAAGAAACAACCAGTACCAGCCACTGCAAAAATATACCAAATTTTAAAGACCATCAATGCTAGGAAGAAACTGCATCAACTAAGAGGCAAAGTAACTAGCTAGCATCATAATGGCAGGATCAAATTCACACATAACAATATCAACCTTAAATGTAAATGGGCTAAATGCCCTCAATTAAAAGACACAGACTGGCAAATTGGATAAAGAGTCAAGATCCACTGATGTGCTGTGTTCAGGAGACCCATCTCACATGCAAAGACATACATAGGCTCAAAATAAAGGGATGGAAGAAGATTTACCAAGCAAATGGAAAGCAAAAAAAAGCAAGGGTTGCAATCCTAGTCTCTGATAAAACAGACTTTAAACCATCAAAGATCAAAAGCGACAAAGAAGGGCATAACATTATGGTAAAGGGATCAATGCAATAAGAAGAGCAAACTATCCTAAGTATATATGCACCCAGTACAGGAGCACCCAGATACATAAAGCAAGTTCTTAAAGACCTACAAAGAGACCTAGACTCTCACACAATAATAGTGAGAGACTTTAACACCCCACTATCAGTACTAGACAGATCAATAAAACAGAAAATTAACATGGATATCCAGGACTTGAACTCAGCTCTGAACCAAGTGGACCTAATAGACATCTACAGAACTTTCCACCCCACATCCAAAGAATATACATTCTTCTCAGCACCACATCACACTCATTCTAAAATGGACCACATGATTGGAAGCAAAACACTCCTCAGCAAATGCAAAAGAATGGAAATCATAATGAACAGTCTCTCAGATCACAGTGCAAATTAAAATTCAGTATTAAGAAATTCACTTAAAACTGCACAACTACATGGAAACTGAACAACCTGCTCCTGAATGACTACTGGATAAATAACGAAATGAAGACAGAAATAAAGATGTTTTCTGAAACCAATGAGAATGAAGATACAGCATACCAGAATCTCTGGGACGAATTTAAAGCAGTGTTTAGAGGGAAATTTATAGCACCAAATGCCCAAAAGAGAAAGCAGAAAAGATCTAAAATGGACACCCTAATGTCACAATTAAACGAACTAGAGAAACAAGAACAAACAAATTCAAAAGCCAGCAGAAGACAAGAAATAACTAAAATCAGAGCAGAACTGAAAGACATAGAGACATGAAAAGCCCTTCAAAAAATTAATAAATTCAGGAGCTCACTTTTTGAAAAGATCAACAAAATAGATGGACTGCTAGCCAGACTAATAAAGAAGAAAAGAAAGAAAAATCAAATAGGTGCAATAAAAAATGATAAAGGTGATATCACCACCAATTCCATAGAAATCATAGAAATACAAACTACCATCAGAGAATACTGTAAACACTTCTATGCAAATAAACCAGAAAATCTAGAACAAATGGATAAATTTCTGGACACTTATGCCCTCCCAAGACTAAACCACGAAGAAATGGAATCCCTGAGTAGACCAATAACAAGGTCTGAAATTGAGGCAGTGATTAATAGCTTACCAACCAAAAACAGTCTAGAACCAGATGGTTTCACAGCCAAATTTTACCAGAGGTACAAAGAGAAGCTGGTAACATTCCTTCTGAAACTATTTCAAAATATAAAAAAGGAAGGAATTCTCCCTAACTCATTTTATGAGGCCCACATCATCCTGATACAAAAACCTGGCAGAGACACAACTAAAAAAGAAAACTTCAGGCCAATATTGCTGATGAACGTTGATGTGAAAATCCTCAATAAAATACTGGCAAACCAAATCCAATGGCACATCAAGAAGCTTATGCATCACTATCCAGTTAACTTCATCCCTGGGATGCAAGGCTGGTTCAACATATGCAAATCAATAAACATAACCCACCACATAAACGGAACCAAAGACAAAAACCACATGATTAACTCAATAGATGCAGAGAAGTCCTTAAACAAAATTCAACAGCCTTCCATGCTAAAAACTCTCAATAAACTAGGTAGGAATGGAATGTATCCCAAAATGATAAGAGCTCTTTATGACAAATCCACAGCTAATATCATCCTGAACGGGCAAAAACTGGAAGCATTCCGTTTGAAACCTGGCACAAGACAAGCATGCTTTCTCTTATCAACATAGTATTGGAAGTTCTGACCAGGGAAATCAGGCAAGAAAAAGAAATAAAGAGTATTCATATAGGTAAAGGGGAAGTAAAATTGTCTCTATTTGCAAATGACATGATTGTGTATTTAAAGACCCCATCACCTCAGCCCCAAATCTCCTTAAGCTGATAAGCAACTTCAGCAAAGTCTCAGGATACAAAATCAACAGGCAAAAGTCACAAGAATTCCTATACACCCTAACAGACAAACAAGGAGCCAAATCATGAGTGAATTTCCATTCACAATTGCTACAAAGAGAATAAAATATCTAGGTACACAACTTACAAGCGATGCGAAGGACCTCTTCAAGGAGAACTACAAACCACTGCTCAAGGAAATAAGAGAGAACACAAACAAATGGAAAAACATTCCATACTTCTGGTTAGAATCAACATTGTGAAATGGCCATACTGTCCAAAGTAATCTATAAATTCAATGCTATCCCCATCAAGCTACCATTGACTTTCTTCACAGAATTGGAAAAAAAGCACCTTAAATTTCATATGGAACCAAAAAAGAGCCCACATAGCCAAGACAATTCTAAGCAAAAAAACGAAAAAACAAAGCTGGAGGCATCATGCTACCTAACTTCAAGCTATACTACAAGGCTACAGTAATCAAAACAGCATGGTACTAATACCAAAACAGAGATATAGACCAATGGAACATAACAGAGACCTCAGAAATAATGCCACACACCTACAATTATCTGAGCCAAGATAGACAAAAAGTATCTAATTAAACTAAAGAGCTTCTGCACAGCAAAAGAAACTATCATCAGAGTAAACAGGCAACCTACAGAATGGGAGAAAATTTTTGCAGTCTACCCAACCGACAAAGGGCTAATATCCAGAATATACAAAGAACTTAAACGAATTTACAGGAAAAAAAAATCAAAAAGTGGGCAAAGGATATGAACAGACACTTCTCAAAAGGAGACATTTTGCAGCCAACAAATATATGAAAAAAAGCTCATCATCACTGATCATTAGAGAAATTCAAATCAAAACCACAATGAGATACCATCTCATGCAAGTTAGAATGGCAATCATTTAAAAGTTAGGATACAGCAGATGCTGAAGAGAATGTGGAGAAATAGGAGGAACACTTTTACATTGTTGGTGAAAATGTAAATTAGTTCAACCAATGTGGAAGACAGTGTGGCAATTCCTCAAGGATCTAGAACTAAAAATACCATTTGACCCAGCAATCCCATCACTGGATATATACCCAAAGAATTATAAATCATTCTATTATAAAGATACATGAGCATGTATATTTACTGCAGCACTGTTCACAATAGCAAAGACTTGGAACCAACCCAAATACCCATCAATGATAGACTGGATAAAGAAAATGTGGCACATATACACCATGGAATACTATGCAGCCATAAAAGGATGAGTTCATGTCCTTTGCAGGGATGTGGATGAAGCTGGAAACCATAGTTCTTAGCAAACTAATACAAGAACAGAAAACCAAACACTGCATGTTCTCACTCATAAATGGGAGTTGAACAATGAGAACACATGGACACAGGTAGGGAAACATCACACACTGAGTCCTGTCAGGGGGTGGGAGGATAGGGGAGGGATAGCATAAGGAGAAATACCTAATGTAGATGATGGGTTGATGGGTTCAGCAAACCTCCATGGCATGTGTATACCTATGTAACAAACCTGTATGTTCTGTACATGTACCCCAGAACTTAAAGTACAATTTTAAAAAAGCATTTTTCTTCCTCCAGTTCTAAGTACGTACTGTAGACTGAATGTTTGTATCTTTCCAGAACTCCTGTGTTGAAATTTTTATCTTCAAATGATGGCATTAAGAGGTGGGGGATTTGAGGATTGATTAGGTCATGAGGATGGAGCCCTCATAAAAGGGTACTTTTATTAGTGCTCCTATAAAAGTGACCCCAAAGAACTCTCTCCACTTCTTCCTGCCTTGTGAGAACACAGTGAGAAGGAGGTTGTTTTTGAAACAGAAAGCAGGCTCTCACCAGGCACTGAAAAAGATTCAGTGCCTTGATCTTTAACTTCCCAGTCTCCAGAATGGAGAGGAATAAATATTTGTTTTTTAAGCTACTCAGTCTATAGTATTCTGTTACACTCACCTACCTAGACTAAGACAGAAAATTGGTACCAAGAAGTGAAAGTACTGCTATAAAAAATCTCCCCCCACCTTTCTTTTTTTTGAGACAGTCTCACTCAGTTGCTCAGGCTGGAGTGCAGTGGTATGACCTTGGCTCACTACAACTTCCACCTCCCAGGTTCAAGCAATTCTCATGCCTCAGCCTCCCAAGTAGCTGGAAATACAGTCATGTGCCCCACCATGCCTAGCTAAGTTTTGTGGTTTTAGTAAAGATGGGGTTTCACCAGGTTGGCCAGACTGGTCTCAAACTCGGGGCTTCAAGTGATCCACCTGCCTTGACCTCTCAAAGAGCTGGGATTACAGGTGTGAGCACTGTCCTGGCCTGCTATAACAAATACTTTAAAATGTGGAAACAGCTTTGAAACTGGGTAATGAGCAGAGGGTTTTGGAGTGTATGCTTAAAAAAAGCCTAGATTGCCATGAACAATATATTTTTTTGTTTTTTTTGAGACAGAGTCTCAATGTGTCACCAGGTGCCAGGCTGGAGTGCAGTGGCACAATCTCCGCTCACTGTAACCTCCACCTCCCGGGTTCAAGCAATTCTCCTGCCTCAGCCTCCTGAGTAGCTGGGACTACAGGCACAAGCCATCACACCCAGCTAATTTTTGTATTTTTAGTAGAGATGGGGTTTCACCATGTTGGCCAGGATGGTCTCAATCTCTTGACCTCGTGATCCACCCACCTTGGCCTCCCAAAGTGCTGGGATTACAGGCTTGAGCCACCACGCCTGGCCACCATGAACAATATTTTAAAGGTGATTCTGGTGAGGATTCAGAGTGAAAAGAGCTATAGAGAAAGCTTCTGTCTTAGAAAATACTTAAGCAATCATAAACTGAATGTTGGTAGAAAAACGATAAGAGCCATTCGGATGACATCTCAGCTGTAAATGAGAAACCTATTATTGGACAATGGAGAAAAGTCAATCTTTGTTTTAAATTGGCAAATAACTTGGCTAACCTGTGTTTGTGTTCCAGTGTTTTGTAGAAGGAAAAATTCGTGAGTGATGAAATTGGATATTTGGCTGAAGAAGTTTCTAAATAATGTGTTGAAGGTGTGGCTTGGTTCCTCCAAATTGCTTAGTAAAACATGAGGAGAGAGAAATGACTTAAAGATGGAATCATGAAGCCAAAAGGAAGCAAGACTTAAAGATTTGGAAAATTCCCAGCCTATTTATGTTGCAAAAATGAGAAAATGTGTTTGGAAGACAACACTAAGGATGTGACGAAATGACCATCTGATAAGATTAATATGGATCAGCCATCTTAACAGAAGTCACATGCTATTCTTCCAGACAGTAGAAATATAACCCCAAAGGTATTTCAGAGATCATCAAGGCAGCCATTTCCATCACAGGCCAAAGTACATGGGCCCAGGAGACATAGCTGTCTCCACCTAGGTTTCAAAGAATGGGGCTACTCACATGTACAACATGGAATACTAGGCAGCCATAAAAAAGGATGCGTTCATGTCCTTTTCAGGGACATGGATGAAGCTGGAAATCATCATTCTCAGCAAGCTAACACAAGAACAGAAAACCAAACACTGTATGTTCTCACTCATGAGTGGGAGTTGAATAATAAGAATACATGGACACAGGGAGGGGATCATCACATATTGAGGCCTGTTGAGGGTTGGGGGGAAAGGGAGGGATAGCAGTGGGGTGGGGGGATAGGACAGGAATAGCATTAGTAGAAATACCTAATGCAGATGATGGGGTGATGGGTGCAGCAAACCACAATGGCACTTGTATACCTATATAACAAACCTGCACATTCTGCACATGTACCCCAGAACTTAAATTATAATAATAATAATAATAAAAAGAATGGGGCCACCTAGAGCTGTGGAGTGCTGATCCCAGCTCAGCAGAGCCATGAGCATGGGACAGTATCTCAGTGGAGCTGCAACGTTCCAGCAGAGAGCTACTTCAGGGCCATTTTGCCAAACTGTGGGGATGATATTCCAGTAGGATAGGAAGGCAGGGCATCAAACCAAAGAGGATTATTCTCAAACTTTGAGGTTTAATGAAGTGTACCTTCTTAAGTTTTAGACTTGTTTGAAACCTGTTCCCCCTTGCTTCTTTCCTATTTGTCTGTTTTAGAATAGATGTGTTTATCCTATACCTGTCCAACCACTATATTATGAAAGCATGTAACGTTTGATTTCACAGGCTCACAACTGAAGAGAAATTTTGCCTCAGGATAAATTGTACCTCAAGTGCCACCAGTGTCTGATTTAGATCAGCTATATGGTTTCTTGACAGTTTTTATTATAATGTGAAACAAATTAAATATATATTCTCTGATGATATTTAGATGAGACTTTGGAGTTTAGACTTTAAGGTTGATGCTGTAATCAGTTAAGACTTTTGGGGGTATTGAGATGGAATCAATATATTTCGCATGTGAGAAGGACATAAATTTGGGGGTCCAGGGCCAGAATCCGATAAACTAGATGTGTGAGTACTCACCAAAATTCATATGTTGAACAGACTAAGATAGCACTTTTGAAAATAACTTTTTTTCTGCTAGGACAGCCATTAAAATCAAACGTCAAACTGAATCTAGTGCTGCTACATTATAATATATTGAACCAAGGTTAAAGAAAAAGAAGCCAGCTGGGTGTGGTGGCTCACACCTGTAATGCCAGCACTTTGGGAGGCTAAGGAGGGTGGATCACCTGAGATCCAGAGTTTGAGACCAGATTGGCCAACATGGTGAAATCCCGTCTCTGCTAAAAATACAAAAATTAGCCGGCGTGGTGGTGCATGCCTATAATCTCAACTACTCAGGAGGCTGAGGCAGGAGAATCCCTTGAACCCAAGAGGCAGAGGTTGCAGTGAGCCAAGAGCCTACCACAGCACTCCAGCCTGGGTGACAAGAGCAAAACTTCATCTCAAAAAGAAAAAAAAAAAAAAAAAAAAAATATATATATATATATATATATATATATATGTATCCATTACATTGTCCTGTTTTAAATGTGATTAGTAATAATGATAATAAATTTTTATAGCAAAGATACTATAAATAATACACATTTAAAAGTCATTTACAATGTTTATTTCATTTTAAATGATTCTCTTTTATTTGCTATTTTGTGCATGTTTTATAATTTTGTGCTGTAGTAGTATAACAGAGCATTATAAACTTCACAAATAAGTATATACACAATGGGACTATAACTTTGTAATGTTTTGTAGATAGGAATTTGGAGAGCTCCAGGTAGAATGAGGGCTAGTGGATATTCCATACAGTCCTCAGTTGGAGGGATACTCACAAATCTGCTCACTGAAACGAGCCCTCCTGCCCATTTTCATATGCTTTTGGAATTTATTTTAATGGATAAAGTACTCACTGGATATTGAAATGTAAATGTTACGGAGATTAGGCTTAAGGGATAGTCACATGATGGAAGTTAAGTTAAAGGCTTAGTTGCTTCCACCATTAAAGCAATTATGAAGAATGCTTTAAAACTACAAATAAAGACAACTAATAAAACTGCAAATTGCATGTTTATGAGCAGTAATAAATTATAATGACACCACATCCTCACAGCAGCATCCTCTTATGACTCCATTTATTACACTGAATCAGTGGTTTTATTTTCTTGAATACATTCATAGTGCTAAGAGGGATTCTCTTAAAGACAAGAGTTCAGTAGTATGCACAGGTTAGGAATCCACTTAGCTAATTCTAAAGAAAAATTACTATATGAAACCCTTAAAAATAAGTTTTTCTTCATCAGATTATATCTAGTTTATAAAGGAATAATTGCTCAGGGAATAGAAAAAGCAGGGTAGGATTCTAAAGTATTAAACCTGGCTGGATGATATGTCATCAAAATGAAGAAGATTTTTTTAGAAAAAAAAAACTGGAAACATAATGTAGGAATTTCTCAATTTTAATATATGATATTCTGTTTCAGGAGAGGTGCTCAGAGACAGTAGAAAAGAATGATTCTTCTCTGCCACATGTATTTATAACATATTCATAATTTTTAATTCATAATTGTGTTTGCGTTTTAAAGAATGAACCCTAACTCTAGCAAAATTTACACTTATAAAAATGTGGTATGGTGAAAAGAGCATGAACTTTGAAGTCAGAGCAATCTGGATTCAAATTCCAGCTTCACCATTTACCTGCTATTTGATCTTGGGTAAGTTGTCTAACTTCTGTAAATCTAGGTTCCCTTATGTTAATAAACCTACTAAACTCATTGTTTATTGTGTGTTTGTTCTTAAAGTAAGACTATATATATATATAATTTGAATCATAAATAAAGTGGCCTCCTCACTTCATTTAACATTTCAACCTTTAAACATGGCCTAGCTTTGTATGTTTCTTTGTTTTTCTCCATGACATTTATCATTTGGTTGCTTTGCTTATTTTCCATCTCTTCAATTGAATTTAATATAAAATTGTGCAGGTACTTTGGAAAACAGTTTGGCATATCCACCAATAGTTGAACATAGAGTTACCTTATGGTGGAGCACTATCATTCCTAGGTGTATGCACAAGAGAAGTCAAAATGTGTCCACACAAAAACATATGCATGAACATTCATTGCAGCATAAAAAGGGGAACACCACAAATGCTTATCAGTTGATGAATAAACAAAACATTACATATCTAGACAATGGAATATTATTCAGCATAAAAAGGAATGACATAATAATACAAGGTACAATATGGATGAACCTTGAAAACATCATGATGACTAAAACAAGCCAGTCACAAAAGACTACACATTATATGTTTCCATTTAAATGAAATGTCCAGAATGGGAAAATCCATAGTTCTAAGTAAATCACTGGTTGTTTAGGTCTGCAGGGGATGAGCAATAGGGGAGTGATAGCTAAAAGATACGGGGTTTCTTTTTGAGATGATGAAAATATTCTGAAATGGACTGTGGTGATGGTTACACACATTGATAAACACACTAAACCCATTGAATTGTACACTCTAAATGGGTAAACTGTATGGCATGTGAATTATATCTCAATAAAGCAATTAAAGCTATATGGTTTCTTGACAGTTTTTATTATAATGTGAAATAAATTAAAATATGTTCTATTTCTGTAAGACTTTGGTTTTGGTTACTCCTGAAAAACATCTAATTAATTTTAACTCTATAAATTTATTGATAGTCAAATGGGTCAGATAAGTTATCTTCACAAAATATTTAAAGTCACAAAAATGTAAGCAAATATGTTTGACTAAATTAAATGATAATAATTGTTATCTTTTCAACGGATTGTGTCTTGTAAACTCCAAACACTACTGCAAAAAAAAAAAAAGTTGACTTAATCATTACACTTTCTGAAAACTGTTGAATGTCATCTGTCTAAATTTTAATGCCAACAGAAATCATGTTAATCATACTGTTACAACTTAAATATAATTTCTAAGATCCCTGAAGCTCGGACTAATAGTAAATTACACATAAATTTTGATTATCTAAAATCTTTGGTTATCTGGACACATTTTAAGATATTAAAATTTAAAAAGCTAGAAATTACAAAAGTAGTACCAATAAGTAATGTGTATTTTATCTTTGAAAATCACCAATCATGATAATATTTTGATGTAGTACATTTATAGTCACATACATTAAATGATACAGCTAATATATTTGAAAACTGAAATTTAAAACTTTAAAAATTTTATCACACATATTGGCACATGTTTTACATAGATTAGAGTTATATTAGAATTGTGAAAATGAGACCCTTATGAATAATCAAAGAAAAACTAACAATTAGGTGGGAAATGGTCTTTGAATATTCAATCTGCTCTTTAAAAAAAAAGCCACAACAACAGTCATGCTTTCTTGTTTGGCGGCTATTTTGGAGAACGGACTTCCTTAACTCAGAGAGAGAGAACTTCTCGAGAGGCTCCTACATCTTCGATCTTTGTGGTTTTGTGTAGATTTCTTGATTTTTTTTAGCTAATTTTTTTTTTAGAGGGCGTCTCCCTGGGTTTCCCAGACTGGCCTCAAACTCCTGGGCTCAAGTGATACTCCCACCTCAGCCTCCTGAGTAGCTGGGATTACAAGTGTGCACCACTGCAACTGACTTTCAATTCTTTTCTGATCAAAATCTTTCCACTGCACCCGGCAAAATGTTTTATTTCTAATAAAAACTAAAATAAGTTAAAATTCGATAAATCATGACTTACTGCTGTGTTTAATTCAAATATTATTTATGATTATTTTTATAGCTGAGATCATTGTTTCATCTTTAGACACAATGTCCTGTTTATATATTAATGCTATGTTTCTTTGATAATTATTTTTGATATTGCTTTCCCAAATGTAGGTTCCAAATACTGCTTAATAAAAATTCTAAGATATTATTTTATCTAAACTATCTTTGGGGTTTCCCAGGACTCTTCTGAGACACAAAAGATTTGTTCCAAACTTTATTAAATAAATAATGCTACAAATAAGAATATGTATATATACTGCACAAGTATGAGATCCATCCTGTTATCAGTCTCACAGTATGGGGGCAAACTCCTCTCAAATCAAAAAGAGAAACTTATCCTCTTCAGGTTAATTGCATGTAGATGAAATGTTATTATTATAAATATACACTTATATCTTCAGGATGCTTATAAATCACACATATTAATAGAGAATTCCATTTTTCTTTATTCCAATAATTCTGGCTAATGTAACATATTTACTAGAGTCACTTGGTTTTGTCATCAATAGATGGTTTCTGCTTTTCCCTTACAGTTGCTTAAAGGTACCTGCTATAAACCACAGAGCAGAAGTTCTGGAAAAATTTTCAAAAAGTCTCCAAAAATGTCAATGTTCTTCAACAAAGAACTGTCCACTATTCTATTCCACAGCAAAGTAGATTTATGGATCCAGATGTGCCAAACAAAGACTTGACACCTTTCAGACTTCATTAGATGAGTCTGACCTTTCATAGTTCTTTCACCCAGAAAGGGTCAACCTCATGGAAGGAGACACGTAAGCTAACATTAATAAAACCAGAATTAACTAGGGTTAAAAGAACTGATTTGAGTATGATTACTGTTTTCTTTATAATGGCATATTAAATTTAGGTTTTTCTTCATAATATCCTCAGGAACCATTTCCTACAGATGCCAGTGGACTGATGTTTGCTGAATCCCGTCTGAAGCTAACATTCTTTGAGCTAATACCAATAGTAACTCAATCAGCGGCATTTATTACATGCTTCTTCTAATGTATATTTTGCACATAATTAGATTACCAGAAATGTGATTTGTGTCTCTGATTATCTACACTCAATTGCATTATTAATGTGTTGATGTTAATGAGAATTTACCATTAACAATACGTTAACTTTGTTTATAAATTTCCTCTTAAAATACTGATCACTTTTATTAGGAGTGCACGCTGATTATTCCAACAAGGAAAAAGTACTCTGTTTTAACATTTATCAATATACCCTGCTCTGTTTTGTTCTGCTATTTTAGCAAGGGAACATTGATAATTAATTTTATGTGTCAATTTGGCTTGGCTATAGTACTCATTTAATCAAACAGTAATCTAAGTGTTGCTGTGAAGGTATATTTGCAGATGTGGTTAAGATCTACAAGTATTTTACTTTACATAAAGGAAATCACCCTTGATCATGTGACTGGGCCTTTTTAATCTGGTGAAGGCATTAAGAGCAAAAACTGAGGTTTCCCAAGAAATTCTGCCTCAAGACTACAACACCAACTCCTGAACTCTTGGCTGAGTTTCAAGCCTGCTGGCCTGCCCTACAAATTTTGGAGTCAAGACTGCATGCATCAACTCCTGTCTGCTTCTAGCATGCTTGCTTTGTTTGCCCTACAAATTTCAGACTTGCCAGGCTTAACAATTGTGTGAGTCAACTTGTTAAGTAAATTCCTTTATGTCTATAGCTATATGTATGTCATATCTATCTCTATCTATCTATTCTATTGGTTTTGATTTTCACTGGAGGACCCTGACTGAAATAGAAATGAATTTGCATAGAAGTTGGCTAAGGTTAGGAGAATAGTCTGTGCCAATAAAAAATAAATGTTCCCTATGGAAAGTTAACTAAAGCCATATCAAGATCCATTAACTTGATCTCATAGGACTAACGGAGGGCAGGAGAGCCCCAAAGTGGATTCTTTGCCCAGGAGCGTTTGGCTTTGCCCAGGAAATAATTCAAGGGTGAGCTGGTGGTATAAACAGTAATTTTATTGAAGCAGCATGCATAAATGCATTGTCAACAGTGATTTCCTTGGGGACAAGAGATAGGGAAGTTGGGAGGGAAAAAAAGAATCCTGCTTTCTTTTCCTCCACAATTACTTATATATACTCCAGAGTTGTTTAGAAAGTTTTCAAAGACCATAGATCGATATGTTAATTGAACAATTAAAACTCTATAAGCTAGCTGGCTGTGGTGGTGCATTCCTGTAGTCCCAGATACTCAGGAGGCTGAGGCTGGAGGATCGCTCCAGCCCAGGAGTTTGAGGCTGCAGTGAGCTATGAACATGCCACTGCACTCCAGCCTGGGTGACAGAGTAAGGCCTTGTCTCTAACAAACAAACAAAAACTTCAGAGGCTTTGATCATTATTTTTTCTGAAATTCCATGGGAAGCATAAACGTGTTCCCCACAAAAGGATGATACCCTCCATTTGCCAAAGGCTGGCTGATCCATAGGAATCTTTTTCTTGGATTCATTAGAATTAAGCATTCATAAACAGAAGCTCAGAGGGAAAGAAGACATTAAAGTTAGGGATACTGTAGGACACCCAAGGAAGTCTGTAGAGTTCAGGGAGTCCACAGACCTGGGTGGGAATAACTGTATTGTTATTTTCACGAACCTCTATCTGAAATTCAGGATTTCCCTCAGTTAACAATGTCAACAGCAATCCAGAGCAATAGACAACTGTGTTTCTATCTCCAATAGAGATCACAGATACAGTCACTCATTATAGTCGCAGATATCTCAAAATGCTGTTTCTGCTTCTCACAACTTTGAAGTTATAGTAGATAGGAGACTTGCTGGTAGATCTAAATTACTACATTGAAAGAGAAGTATATAGATTATAAATTTGGCTTATTGTCAGGTGACTGTGTTTGTAAATAATTGTTTTTTCTTTGTAGTCCTCTATATAGTGTTTTCTTTTTCTAATCCCATGACAAACTATGGTGTTTTAAAAATATATTTAAAACATTATTCTTAAAAGGGGTCTATAGGCAACACCAAATTTCTAGAGAGGTTCATGATATAAAGAAAGTTAAAAATACCTTCTTTAGAATGGAGCAAATCTAAGTAATATTTAACAAATAAAAGCAATTACAGTTTTTTGTTCTTGTTCAAAGAAAAGGAATTTACAGATGTGTAATGTTCTATATTCCAAACAAGTATTTCTTCTTTTTGCAGAGACCTAGCACAAAGGAATTACCATTACCACAGTCACCTGGAGATAAACATTTTTCCCATAGCTATAGAAAGATCTTTTGTTTAGGAAAACTGTGTAAGCAAAAACTGACTTATACTACATAGATGATTTTTCCTTTAATCAAGTAAGAAGTACTTGACAAAGTTTTAATTTATGATATTCTGCTCTTTCAAACGATAAAGATATTTTGAAATTTCAACTGGATTTTTCTACACAATAGACCTAAGTCTCATTTTACCTTTCTTTCCTCATGTATATGTTATTTATTTTATTTATTTATTTTTATGGCAGCAGTCTTGTTCTGTTATCCAGGCAGTAGTGGAGTGATGTAATCATAGCTCACTGCAGCCTTGAACTCCTGGGCTCATGTGATCCTCCCATCTCAGCCTGAGTAAATGGGATTACAGGCATAAGCCATCATGCCCAGCTATCCATTTTACCTTTCTGAATCTTAGGAAGAGGAACCAGACTCCATAGAGCCAACTGAAGCAATGTGACATATGTAAGAACTCAATTTAGAAATTCAAGCTTATTGCCTGGAATCATTGTATTGAGGTTTATAGCCAATCATAGATAAAAGATCACCAGAAGGACAATGTCAGAAGACTGGGCAGTAAATCATTTGCAGTTGTCTGTTTCAGTACAAATGTGCCCTTTGATCTTAAAAAGTTCATGGAAGGATGATGGCAAAGGAAATAAAGGACAACAGAATTCACTGATGGGAGGTTGGGATAGGGAAAGGCTGCAATGCCGTGTGATGCCCTCAGTGCCACGGGGCAAATTGTGTAACCACTTTGCTTTCCCCTCAGCAGGACATGAGCTCTGGCCTCACATTGAGTTGCATAAGTAGAAATTTCAATTTTTCTTTTTTTAAAATTTACCTTATCAATGAGGATCCTGTTTACGATGGCAAGGACATCAAGCCCCTTTGTTTAGACATAAGGTCTAGGGAAAAAAACCCTAACTCCTCCCTCCTCTCCCTTCTCAGCAGTCTGAGTTTGCAGCCAGTACATTTCAGGTTACAATAAAACAGGAGGAAAGTCTCATCTGGGAACAAAAATGGGAAGGACCAGGTGGAAAACTATCACAGCTTAGGTATTCAAAAGTATGGCATCAGCTGGCAGACATGCTACATGTTTTTTGAGATTTCTCTGCTTCTGACCATCTTGCCTCCATGAGCCATATTTATCAATAAACAAGGAGCAATCTACCAGACATATTCAAAGTGTGGCCAATGGACAGGAGGCATTATCTGGGAACTTGTGGGAAATGCAGATTCTCAGACTCCAACCCAGGGCTACTAAATCAGAATCTCCAGGGATGGGGCCCAGGAATCTGTGTTTTAATAAGCCTTCTAGATGATTCTTAGGCAACCTAGGCAACCCTCTGCAGGCTCCATTTCCAAGGGAGGAGGATGTCACTGTGTCACTGAGCAACAGCAGTGTTATGTGGGTGTTTATTAACTGGCCAAAGCCTCAAAATGAAGAGCAGCAAAGCCAAGACTTCATTGCACACAGACTGAGTAGGGAAAAATCATTAGTATTTGTTTAATTTGCCCATGCTAGATTCATCCCAATAATTTGCAAAACATTACACACCTCCCTGTGACTAATTGTTTTGAAATTATACTCAAAAGATTGGGTAATTTGGGGAATTAAGGTAGAACAAGTTGTTTAGAGAATATTAGAACTTTTTCTCATTTTTCCACTGACTTTCTGTAAATATGTTGAGAGCTTAGACTGGGTCTTACTCATGCTTTTCTTACCAGCACTGGCTCAGGGATTGCTTCATTAGAGCTGATCAATAAATGTTTTAAAAATGAATAAACGAGTAATAAATGAGTGAAATTCAATGATGTTTTTGTCTTTAACTGTGTTTATAGGTTTTATATTGCTCTCAATATAAATTGCCACTAATGTAGTGGTTCAATCAACAAACATTTATTATCTCATAGTTTTCTATGTCCAAAGTTCAACTAGGGTCTCATTGGGCTGAAATCAAGGTTTCAGCAGGGCTGCATTGCTTTCTGGAGACTCTAAGGGACAATCCATTTTCTATGTAATGTTTTGCAAACTTATTGGCGTGGATCTAGCATGGACAAATTAAACAAAAACTAATGGTTTACCCCCTTCAGTTTGTGTGCAGTGAAGTCTTGGCTTTGCTGCTCTTCATTGTGAGGCTTTGGCCAGTTAATAATCCATTTTCATTTTCTGGAAATCCATTTTCATACAAATGGTTGGTAGAATTCAGCTTTTTATGCTGTAAGGCTGAGGTTTACATTCCTTTGCTGGGTGTCAGCTGAGGGCCTTACCCAAGTTGTAGAGTTCACTGTCTTCCTTGACTCCTGGCTCTCAACCTCCATCTTGAAAGCCAGCAAACAAGAGTTAAGTACCTCTCAAGCACTGAATCTCCCACCTTTCTTGTTCTCTCACATCACTCTAACTCTCTACCTTTCTCTTCTACTTTTAAGGGCTCATATGGCTACATAAGACTTACCCATATATACAGAATAACCTCATATCAAGATTCATAATCTCCATTATGTCTGCAAAGTCCTTTTGTTACATTAAGTTAATATACTCAAAGATTCTGGGAATTAGAGTGTCTACATCTGGTGGGCCATTATTCTGCAGACCACATTCTATCATATGAAATATATAAAAGCATCTGAATCCTGATTTTTAAAAAAATTCAATTCAAATTAAAAGAAATTTGATGGAGAACAGGTATGATGTTCTTTTTTTTCTTTTTTCTTTTTTATTTTAATGAGACAGAGTTTCACTATGTCACTGTATTAGTCCATTTTCTGGGACTGATAAAGACATACCTGAGACTGGGTAATTTATAAAGAAGAAGATGTTTAATGGACTCACAGTTCAACATGGCTGGGGAGGCCTCACAATCATGGCAGAAGGAGAAAGGCACATTGTTCATGGGACCAGGCAAGAGAGAATGAGAGCCAAGCAAAAGTGGTTTCCTCCTACAAAACTATCAGATCTCACGAGACTTATTCACTACCGTGAGAATAGTATGGAGGAAACTGCCTCCATGATTCCATTATCTCACACCAGGTCCCTCCCATAATATGTGGGAATTATCGGAGCTACAATAAGTCAAGATGAGATTTGGGTGGGGACACAGCCAAACCATATCATTCTGCCCCTGGCCCCTCCCAAATCTCATGTCCTCACATTTCCAAACTGATCATGCCTTCCTAACAGTCACCCAAGTTCTTAACTCATTTTAGCATTAACTCAAAAGTCCACAGTTCAAAGCCTCATCTGAGACAAGACAAATTCCTTCTGCCTATGAGCCTATAAGATCAAAAGCAAGCCAGTTACTTCCTAGATACAGTGAAGGAACAGGCATTGGATAAATACACCCATTCCAAATGGGAGAAATTGGCCAAAATGAAGGGGCTAAAGGCCTCAGGCAAGTCCAGAATCCACTGGGGCAGTCAAATCGATCTCCTTTGACTCCATGTCTCACATCCAGGTCATGCTTATGCAAGCGGTGGGTTCCCATGGTCTTGGGCACCTCTGCCCCTCTGGCTTTGCAGGCTACAGCCTCCCTCCCTGCTGCTTCCACAGTTGGGTGTTGAGCATCTGTGGCTTTTCAAAGTGCATAGTGCAAGCTGTTGGTGGATCTACCATTCTGGGGTCTAGAGGATGGTGACCCTCTTTTCACAGCTCTACTAGGCAGTGCTCCAGTGAAGACTGTGTGGGGACTTCAACCCCACATTTCCCTTCTACACTGCCCTCACAGGGGTTCTCCGTGAGGTTACTACCCTGCAGCAAACATCTGCCTGGACATACAGGTATATCCATACATGCTGTGAAATCTACACGGAGGTTTCCAAACCTCAGTTCTTGACTTTCGTACACCTGCTCAACACCATGTGGAAGCTGCCAAGGGTTGGGACCTGCACCCTCCAAAGCCACAGCCTGAGCTGTACCTTGGCCCCTTTTAGCCATGACTGGAGCAGCTGGGACAAAGAGCACCAAGTCCCTAGGCTGCACACAGCAGGGAGGCCCTGGGTCTGGCCCATGAAACCATTTTTTCCTCCTAGGCCTCCAGGTGTGATGGGAAGGGCTACTGCAAAGGTCTCTGACATATGCCCTGGAGACATTTTCCCCATTGTCTTGGCAATTAACATTTGGCTCCTCGTTACTTATGAAAATTTCCACAGATGGTTTGACTTTCTCCTCAGAAAATGGGTTTTTCTTTTCTATCGCATTGTCAGGTTGCAAATTTCTGAACTTTTATGCTGTTTCTCTTTTAAAACTGAATGGTTTTAATAGCATCCAAGTCACCTCTTGAATGCTTTGCTGCTTAGAAATTTCTTCCACCAGATACCCTAAATTATCTCCCTCAAGTTCAAAGTTTCACACATCTCTAGGGCAGTGGCAAAATGCCACCAGTCTCTTTGCTAAAACATAACAAGAGTCACATTTGCTCTATTTCCCAACAAATTCCTCATCTGAGACCACCTCAACCTGATTTTCATTGTCCATATCATTATCAGCATTTTGGTGAAAGCTATTCAACAAATCTTTAGGAAGTTCCAAACTTTCCCACATTTTTCTGTCTTCTTCTGAGCCCTTGAAACTGTTCCAATCCCTGCCTGTCACCCAGTTCCAAAGTCATTTCAATATTTTTGGGTATCTTTTCAGCAGCACCCCGCTCTACCAATACCAATTTATTGTACTAGTCCATTTTCATGCTGCTGATAAATACATATCTGAGAGTGGGTGATTTATAAAGAAAAAGAGGTTTAATGGACTCACGGTTTTATGTGACTGAGGAGGCCTCACAATCATGGTAGAAGGCAAAAGCCATGTCTTACATGGCATCAGGCAAGAGAGAATGAGAGCAAAGCAAAAAGGGGAAACCTCTTATAAAACCATCAGCTCTTGTGATACTTATTCACAACCACAAGAACAGTATGGGGGAACTGCCTCCATGATTCAATTATTTCCAACCGGCTCCCCTCTCACAACATGTGGGAATTTTGGGAGCTACAATTTAAGATGAGATTTGGGTGAGGACATAGCCATACCATATCAGTTACCCAGGCTGGAGTTCAGTGGTGCAATTGTGGCTCACTGCAGCCTCAACCTCTTTGGCTTATACAATCCTCCCACCTTAGTCCCACAAGTGACTGGGACTACAGGTGCATGCCACCACACCCAGCTAATTTTTGTCTTTTTTGTAGAGACGGGGTTTTACCATATTACCCAAGCTGGTCTCAAACTCCTGGACTCAAATGATCTGCCCATCTCAGCCTCCCAAAGTGCTAGGATTACAGGCATGAGCCACCGAACCTGGCCAGGTATAATGTTCTTGTAGAATGCATTAGCACAAGATACCAATCCCTGGACTTAGCCCTTTGAGAGATGATGAGTTTAGATAAGTTTGTTTATAGCCTTTTATTATCACCACTTTTAAAATTCTCCTTCCTGTGCACCATCCTTCTTTCATACCATGCTGGACAGCACTCAAGCTCTTAACCTTTTTTCCTCTTTTCTTTTCTTTGTGTGGCTCTCAATCAAAACATAATAGGAATAACTAATTATTGATCACTTTGTGCTTATTACTTTCACACAAACCATCTCATTAAATTATCATATTACCTCAATTAAGTACTTGTCATTTTAGAGAAAGAGGAGATTTATCAAGTTTAAGTAACCTATTTGTGAAAGTCAATAACAGAGCTCAGATCCCACCATAAGCCCCTCTTGTTCATCATTATACACCCCGCCTCCTTGTGACGCCCCATTTCCACATTTCCTCCACTCCAAGAAATAAGCAGCAGACCAAGCTTAGACTTAAATGTTCACTAACTGATACACAAAAGAGTCTTTGGTAATAAGATCTCAAGTCTTAAAAAACAACCCCATTGGTGAAAATCAAGGCACCTCACAGTAGGCGAGGGGAGGAAATAAAACTATCAAGCTTCCCTTGGCACACAAAAATGTATAAAACTTGGCAGAGTAGGAGTTTAGAAGAGCACTGGAGAATTCTTTTTTTAAATCTTTACTATGCCAGAAAAACAAAGTACTAGTTCTATGGGGTAGTCGGGAAGAAGATCCAAGGAAGATCACAAGATATTTGTCATTGCCATAGACAATGTATTTGAACAAAATCTCTCACTTCTAGATTGGAATTCTATTTCTATAAGAATTTTATCCAAATTCATCAAAATGTTCCCTCAATATGGGAACTCAAAAATGGGAACAATAACTATTGACTTATGAGTTATTTTGCCCCTTTTGACTGTTTAACCATTGATTGTCTGGTTTTATTAATCAGCATTTAGTGACTCATTATTTAGTAAATACATACTGAATATTGTGCTATTTGCTGACACCATGCTAGGTACAGATGTAAAAAGAAGGAATACAAAGTTCAATCACAGACTGAGATACAGTCATCAGCAAATAAATTATAATATGACATAAGCCATGCCCTAATCTCATTTTTACCCTTATCCTGGATGATATCTTAATTGAGAAAATATGGATTTAATTCTGAATGGCTTGTTGGTTTGGAGGCCAAGGCTTGTCCCTAAGAAATTCATTTTAAACATGCAGCACAGAGCAGCCCACTTCTCCTTTCCTTCATCATGTTCCTTTTGCAAACAGGAGATGTGTTCCAGGGGAGTAGGGACCAGACTGTGGTCTCAGCACTCAGCTCCTGCCCAACCTAGAAGACTGTTTTACCCTTAGAGCTCCCATCAGCTTTTCTGAAAGAGCAATCAAATCCAGCTTTCCTGTGAAATATAATTTCTTGATGCCATAAATATTGTTATAACCTGTGTTTACTATATATTTTTTCACAAATAACATTTCTATGGCTATGATGAGTGTTCATAGTTTAATCTCTGCATTAACAATGCTGATTCTTTAAAACTTATGACGTAGGTGGAATTTGTCTTCACCCATCTCTTCTCTTTCGGCCTCTATTGACTCCTGAGACACCAAAGGAACATAGGCTGCTATTGGATCCATCTTTTATATCCTCTACTACCAAACTTCACCAACTAGAATGTGCTTTTCCAGCATGCACTATGTGGACTACAATGTAATTTTCCAGCATGCACTATGTGGCTCTGGAATCTGTATGACTGATTTCAAGCCTTCACTCCATAAAACTTTCTGTCCTGTTGACCTTTTCATTCAGTAGCTGGTTAGACTGAATTTCTCTATTCGTCTCTCATACATCCCTTAGGGCTTGGATTGCAGAGTTCTAACTCCCCCTCCAGGCTTCCCCTAACCTAGGCAAGCATATTTATAACTTCCCTAACTCCTGGACTCCTTAAAGTCAGATGAAGCCACATTTTCTGAAGCAAGACCATAGTCAAAGAGAGATCTCTGAGATACTGTGTAAGTTGGGTACTGTGTCACTAGAGAGATTTCAAAGACTTATCCTCTCCCACTATAGCCCCACACATTCACAAGTATCTTTCCTCTTAGATAGCCCACAGCCACAAATTCCCACTGTTGGGGTCACTCTTTTGAAGTGAGGAATTTTCTCCCAGGAAGTCTTTATTGTTATACGAGGTAACCTTCCATTATTTCATTCCTTAACTCAACACACATTTAATTTCCATTTCTATAGAATGAATATAATAGTACTTATCTTATAAATTTGTCATGAGATGAAATGAGTCAATGTATATAAATTGTATAAATAATTGCTGGGCATGTTGTAAATACTACAGAAGTGTCCACTATTATTAATACGGTTTGTAGGGTTGTGATTTTTTATAGGACAGACAATAACCTAGACATTAGGAATACAAATATGTAAAAGAGATAGCCCCTGCCCTGCAGCTTATTCCTCACCTATCTGTCTGAGAACTAAGTTCTGAATGAAAAGGTCAACAGGACAGAAAGTTTTCTGGAGTGGAGACAATAGAAACATTATTTATGGAAAAAATATACAGTAAACACAGGTTACAATAATATTTATAGCAGAGTCAGATGTTGCCTGGCATCACTGAGATTTGACTGTTCTTCCTGGAGCATTTCCTGACTGGGACCACCACATTGTACTAACTTTGACCCAAGGGGTAAGGCTGTAGGCATAGAAACACATAAGAACAGGGACACAAGGACGAGTACACAGTAAGCTCTCAAGATGTGAGCTTTGCCATTAATTTAAATCATGTAGAGACAGGATAGAGTTTGGCTGGAAAATGGAGAACACTAGACAAGTTCGACATTTAAAACGTTGGTTGTTTGTGTGTCCATGCTCAAGTGCGTATGTACAAAGGTAGATACTGAAGACAGGGCATGCCCAGCTCACTTTCTATAAATTTTGTTGTTAATAAGGAGGGGAAGGCTGGGTGTGGTGACTCACACCCATAATGCTAGCACTTTGGGAGGCCAAGGCAGGAGGATCATTTGAGGTCAGGAGTTTGAAACCAGCCTGACCAACAGGGTGAAATCCTGTCTCTACTAAAAAAAAATATACAAAAACTTAGCTGAGCATGGTGGTGCATGCCTGTAATCTCAGCTACTCAGGAGGCTGAGGCACGAGAATCACTTGAACCTGGGAGGCAGAGGTTGCAGTGAGCTCAGATTGCACCACTACACTTCAGCCTGGGTGACGGAGTGAAACTCTGTCTCAAAAAAGTGGGAGTGGGGGGCCGAGGAATAGGAGATCTTGAGAAGGAAAGAGAAAATTTGGAATTTCCTGGCACAGAAATCCAAGGTTTGGGAGGAGAAGTACAGGGATCAGAACTCAGATTGCCTTTTGGCCTTTCCTTCAGTCCTTCAGTAGATTTTCAAAACTCCAACTGCACAACAACTTTCAAATGGAAAAAGGATCTATTCATAGGCTGAGCCTTCACAAAAATTTATGAATCAGAACATAATAGTGTAACTAAGAGGTAGGTCCTGAAATGCAGCCAGGAAAAATGCTAGGAAGGAGAAATTTATTCCTATGAAGCAACAGTGGCCACAAAACAAAAAACCAAAAACACTGAGTAATCACGGTTCGCTTTTCCACCCATGACCCTGAGCTGCTGTTAGCACAAGAGGTTTCTAATATGCATTTTGCACCTTCTGTGTCACTGGCAGATCACACTTTACCAGTGGTTCTGAGGACTGAGTGACCAGCTGTTTATCTGGAGGTCTGAGGATTTCTTGTTCTTTTACCCGCTGTATCTTCCTCATGGCTGAAGACAAAACATGTTATTTTTTCTAACACTTACCCATTACTTCTGGATGAACTTGTCAGAGGAAAGGTCCCAAAACACTTGTACTCCTTCTATAAAATGCTCAAACAATCATCTTGTCCCAGCTAACCAAATGGGCAGCCAAGAGGCACTCAAGGCATCCTCAAGCATGGGCCTGTCTGGTCAGTGTTTGTGATTCTAAGTGATATATTTTTAAAAGATATATTTTAACTTTAAACTCACAAGCCTAGGAGACCTTTTATAAGAAACAGAATGTACAATGGAAAACATTATGCAAACTAATTTGGGACAGTTCATACTCTTGGAGCTAGCCACAAGGATATGCAGTCCAAAGGAGAGTTTCCCCCTTAGCCCTAAGCAAAAAAGCCTGCGAGATTTGGGCTCTGCTTCATTCTTTGGGTACACCATTAGCTGAAGGAATATATAATGAACTTAATAGACTTAAACGTTAACTGATAGTTTAATAGAGTGCAGGCATGTCAAGGATACCCAGAAATGCACAGGAGAGGTAGGGAAGAGGATGTCAAAGTCTTCTCTGTTGCCAAAGAGAGCAGACCTTAGGCCAGGGTCTTTAGTCAACATGGTGATAAAAAGGAGGAAGAAAAAAAAGTGGGAAAGGAGAAGAAACATGATGATTCAAAGTGGAAAAGTGTCATCTCTGAATTTATAGTCAAGACATAGCACTCAACAAAGTTGAAATGCTATTTTGTGCTTAAAGAGTAAAATTGAGAAAAAGGTCACACAGGGAAAATACATGTATCTGGGACTTGAGCAGGCTGTGAAATCAAATTCTGTTTTAATATTTGAGATAATCAACTCTTAACAAGATTATACTAAACTTCATTAAAAATTGCCTTCTAAGTAGAGAAAATAACCAAGTATTTTCTAAGCTTTTTTTCTTTTTCTTTCTTTCTTTTTTTTTTACTTTAGATGGCTAGATTGAGAATATAGTAAATGAGAAAATATATGTATAAAATCAGATAATTCTTGCTCTCTCAAACATACCAACCCATGAGTGACCTTGGGTGGCTTTGTCACCAATAAAAATCACAGATTATTTCATTGCAGGTTACAGTTGTTGCACAATCTTAAAGTACCATTTATGTTCATCATTGCTTTGAAATTGTGATAAGAGAAATCACTTATTCATCAGGCCTACAGCAGCTTTTTGAGTAAAATAAGATAAGCCATTAAAAGAAAACATCCAAGATAGGGGACTGTGACTAAGGAGAACACACATAGATTGGGGTTTGACTGGTATGTGAGTCGTCTTTTTTGTTTTTTTTAGTCTTTGAATAAATTTGAACTGAGTATCTGATATCTGCCAGATAATAAACTTGCCTTGGTACTAAATTATTATTTTTGGGGTGAGTACCAAAATTATTTTGGGGGTGAGTACCAATTACTTATCAGTAATTCCCAGATATGAAAAAAAGCAAAATCAAACAAAACACAAAACAGACAGATTTCTTTTTCCATGGAGATCACGAAGTTGCTTGAGAATGAGATATCTACCAAAAGGTTATGAAGTCTTTCTGCAGCAAAGTATACTGACTTTCTGCTCTGGACCAGAAAGTAGATTCTAATGATCTCTTTTATAAAAGAACATTGCACCATTAAGATTTTAAGGCATTGGGCTTTTAGAAAAAGGTATAAGTTTCTCTCATATTCAATCTCTACTGGTATGAATTTTTTAGTGATTTGACAATAATTCCCACTGATTTTCCAGAAAAGTTATTACAGTCTTTTCAAAACTTTGCCTAGGACAGATGCCAAGACAAAGCATTCAAACTGGAACAGGGGTCAGATTTCAACTCACTCATGCTTTCCCCCTATGTACTGCCATCTATTATAAGAGGAGGTGACCTAAGAACCTATACCTAGTTGTTAGCGACCAAGCATGTGAGTATGAACAATTCCACAATTTCGATCATATTAGAACAGCAGCAAGCAAAAGGGAATCAAATGCTCTCTTGTAAACTCTGTCTCTTTGGTGGGACTTCCATGAGTACTGACACCTGCCAGGCATCCACAGAAATCTAATTCCAATAACAACCACTGGTTGCCTTCTCTGATCTTGGAATTTTGGAGATGCCCTTCTACTTTGGCTGGATCAAAGGGACAGCAGTAGAGTGTGCTTCTTAACAGAGCCTTTCTCTTAGATCAATCTGGGAATTTCTCTCTACCTCATCCTTCTTGATGAAGGGTTCCCGCCTTTCAGGGAGCACCTGGAAGCATTTTGATCAAATATTTCTTGAAAGTCAGTTTTTACTCTGCAGTATCTTGGTACCGACTGCTACTCTCTAGGGGCAGAATTTCCTCTAGCCTAAATAGAAATGATTGTTTGGGTTTCTGTCAGACTCTACTATCCACAGCGAGTAGATCCAGCTCATTTTACCATAAGAAGCTATTTTTAATATCTCCCAAAAAATGTTTGGGACCACCACATGATCACTTTTGGTGCCTCAGTAGGAGTTGAGATTATAAGTAATGACAAAAAATATGAACTAAAAGATTCTTTTAAATGATTTTGACATTTATTAATTCCAAAGTAACTACATATATTTTTAACTAAAGCATGTATTTTTGAGTCAGACTATGTTTAGTATAATGAAGAAATAGATTCTTGAAAAAAGTCTTCCCGGAGAATCTCTGGTCCACAGATTGGAAAATGTTACATTATGTTATGAGTTCCTTGAGGAAGAGGCGATATTTTGTTCAGCCTTTTATTCCTCATGCCTAACGCAGTGTTTGGCACAAAGCAGGTGCTTAATATGAAATAGATGTTTGGGAGATGTTTTGTTTTAGTGAACACGTTTGTGACATTGATGGGGCACTTACCATGTGCCAGACGCTGTTCTGAGTGCTGTACATATATTAACCCACTTAACCATCAAACAACTCTAGGAGACAGATGATGTTTTACAGATGACAAAGCTGAGACTCAGAAATCTTCGGTAATTTACTCAATGCCACATTGCAAGGAATTTTAAAAGCCAGGACACGAAGTAATTAAACATTGCCTTTAATGTTTTCAAATGTAACTACTGGCAGGTAGGGAGTCCACAGCCATGGTTATTCAGTGAAGCTTTTGGCACTGCTGACTGATCATATTTATAGAATACTACTTGGGCAACTCCCAAAAATGCAGTGAAGAATGAGGGCTCTTCATAAGACCAGGTGTGGTGGTTCACGCCTGTAATCCTAGCACTTTGGGAGGCCAAGGTGGGTGGATCACATTAGGTCAAGAGTTTGAGACCAGCCTGACCAACATGGTGAAATCGTGTCTCTACTAAAATAAAAAATTAGCTGGACATGGTAGTATGTGCCTAGAATCCCAGCTACTCAGGAGACTGAGGCACAAGAATCTCTTGAACCTTGGAGGTAGAGGTTGCAGTGAACCGAGATCACATACTTCACTCCAGCCTGGGCAATAGAGTGAGACTTGGTTTCAAAAATAAAAATAAAAAAAGAATGAATGCCCTTCATAAGGAGGCATTAATCTCCTTGCCTCTAGGCTACTAGAAATAGTTTCACAAATACACACCACGGTTTGTATATACTGCCATTTCTAATCTGATTTATTTCATACCAGGCTCTCACCTGGGTTTTTGGGAGAATAAGGGATTGTGTGAATGAAGGATTAAATGAATAAACGTCTATTCCTTGATACTTTATATGACATCAATTACTTTTCTGGCCAAGAGGTTTGTGGAGGCAGTGTGAGCTCTTCAGTGGAAAGAAAATTAGGTCAGAGCTTCATTTCTTGTGGGGTGGAAGAATTAAAACTCATCAGTAAAAAAGAGAAAGACGCCATGCAGAGGCAAGCAAGAGGCAGAGACCAGCCCATGCAGTCCATTTGACCATGCCGGGTCCCCAGAGCACTGAGTACATCAGAGCACAGGCACCACAGGAGATGTAGTAGGTGTCCTGCCTGCAAAGAGCTCATAATCAACTAAAGAAGGTGAGATGTGTACTTCAGTTAACATAATAGAAGGCAAAATGTGACCTGTGCTAAAAATAAATAAATAAAGCACAGAAAGATTTGAACCAAGTTCCCCGGGAGCACAGAGAGGGGCCAGATGGTTTCCACCTACTAGAAGCAGGAAATGCCAACTCCTGAACTGGCTGCATTTTGATTAAAAGAGATTAGAAGGAAGGACTTTCTACAAAAAGGAAACTATGGAGATGAAGGGGTGGGAGAGTGGGGGAGAACTGGCCGTTCATTCTGGTTGATTAAACAGTGGATACATACCGATCAACTCCTGGCTAATCTTTGTTTGGATAGTACATTACTGTGATTTTCAAAAAAACCAAATCTTATATGTAAATGCCCTAAGGGAGGACATGGGCTCTGTATCACTTATCATTCTCCACTGTCTGACATACCTGCCCATCCACACATTCATGTTTCTTCCTATCTTTGCAGGTTTTAGGATGGGTGATCCCTGCACTAAAGCAGAGTGTCTCGGAGCTTACTGGAGCTTAAGCGATGGGGAAGAAATTACTCACTAAGAAATAATCAGTTCTTAACCTAGAATTCAGACAGTGGAAAGCTGGGGAGATGGAGCAGGGGGAGAGGGTTCAGACTGGATGGGAAAAAATAGACCTTAATTTTCACTAAATGCTAACTAAAATTTAGTGTTTCCTTCCGTTTTGAATGTGGGTGGGGAGAATCACAGTAGTGTTAGCAGTACTTGTTACTTTGTTGCCAATAAAAATCACAGATTATTTCACTGCATGTTGCAGTTGTAGATTTCTTAAACTACCATCTATGCTCATGATACTTTAAAATTCTGACACTTATTAGACTTATGCCAGATCTTGGTTTTGTTGTCCTTATTGTTTGTCTGTTTCTGTGGGTTTTTTGTTTGTTTGTTTTTGGCTCTATTGCCCAGGCTGGAGTGTGGGGGCATGATCTTGGCTCACTGCAACCTCCATCTCCTGGGCTAAAGCCATCCTCCACCTCAGCCTCCCAAGTAGCTGGGACTACAGGTGTGCCCCACCATGCCCAGCTAATTTTTGTGTTTTTCTAGAGAGATGGGATTTCACCGTGTTGTCCAGGGTTGTCTCCAACTCCAGGGCTCAAGCAATCCACCTGCCTCCATCTTCCAAAGTGTTGAGATTACAGGTGTGAGAAATTGCACCCAGCCTAGATCTTTTTATTTAATGAGTTAATAAAGAAGTACAGATATTACTATATCACAAATTTTTAAAAAGTATTTTGATATAATTTACATATAATTAATTTCCTTTGTACACAAATGTGCTTTATTTTATGCTTTTTAAAACATTATTCTGAAAAAAGATCCGTAGTTTTCACCAGACCACCAAAAAGATCCATGATACAAAATAGATTAAAAACCCTGCCGAATGTAGCTTGGGATCACAAAGAGAGCTTTAAATATCTTCATTAACATTTTGAATGTAATCTTACAGGCAAATGGGACCCACTGGAGGGTTTTTTCTTTGTTTTGGGGAAGGTGTTTGTATTAGGGCTCTCTAGAGAGACAGGACTAATGGAATAGATATATATATACACACATACATATAAAGGGGAGTTGATTAAGTATTAACTCACACGGTCACAAGGTCCCACAATAGGCTATCTGCAGGCTGAAGAGCAAAGAGAGCCAGTCCAAGTTCCAAAACTGAAGAACTCGGAGACCAGTTCTCAAGGGTAGGAAGCATCCAGCACTGGAGAAAGATGTAGTCTGGGAGGCTAGGCCAGTCTCTCTCTTTTCACATTTTCTGCCTGCTTTTTATCCTAGCCACTCTGGGAGCTGATTCGATTGTACTCACCCAGATTAAGGGCACGTCCGCCTTTCCCAGCCAACTGACTCAAATATTAATCTCCTTTAGCAACATCCTCACAGACACATCCAGGATCAATATTTTATATCCTTCAATCCAATCAAATTGACACTCAGTATTAACCATCGCAAGTCCACCCCTTGTCAACTTGAACCCATATACATCTCCTGAAATCATATATAATCTTCAAATAAAGACAATAGTAAGGTCATAATTATGCTTAACATAATAGAACTATCTTTTGTATAACTGGAAAGGCACCAATTCCCAACCCAAATACTATTACATAAAATTAACAATACTTAAATGCTGATGAGAAGTCAATAAATCTTATGTCACATGATAAAGGAGAAAGGAAATAAAATGAAGATATTTTCTTAGTTCAAGTGTATATATGCAAAAACATGTTTTTAACAAAGGAAGAGTGAAATACTCAAGACAATTACAATCCTTGTTTCTGCAGGTGGTCATGTGGTCATAGCTGCTATTGATGAATACCTTCTACTACGCATGCTGTATTCCCTTTGCCTTCAGCAAGCACCTCAGCAGGTTATGTTTTTTGTTGTTGTTGTTTTTCCTGGTGAAGTGATCTAAATCTTCATTCCTGAAGGGTCTGGGTCATTTGTAGTCCTGCCTGGATTGGGCTGCTGTAGTTTCTCATTGACCTTAATTACAGGGCATGGTATTACTAAGAGATGCCCTAATGGACCTCCTATAGTCTATGCATATGCTTCTTTACCTCCATTATGGAGTAGTAGACTGATTTCATCTTAATAGTCCAGGTCAATAGCCCCAGCCAACACTGTAATTCCCTTCTTAGCCTGTTGACTTAAAGGTAGGATGAGCCTGAAGTGTCCAGATGGCAATGTTAACTTCCAGTTTAGTAGAATCACTGTTGTGTCTCCTGGTGGCAGCATTCCTCCCATTGGAACTAAGACCTCTAGGCCAGTAGAATGTAATGTCATGGGAACAGGAAGAAAAAATGTTGCTAGTGGATCACTAGGGGTGATGGTGAGTGGTGCCACTTCCACTTCTATCCTTTGATTCCTGGACCCTTGAATCCTGGCTATGGAAGAAACAGTACCATGTATTGGATACTGATTCACAGCATACACAGCCTTCTGGAAAACTTTGCCCCAGCCCTGCAAGGTACTGCCACCTAGTTGGCATTGTAATTATGACTTCAAAAGGCCACTCCACCATTCTATCAATCCAGCTGCTTCAGGATGATGGGGAACATGGTAAGATCAGTGAATTCCATGAGCGTGAGCCCACTGCTGCACTTCTTTCACTATAAAGTGAGTGTCCTGGTCAGAGGCAATGCTGTGACCATGATGGTGGATAAAGCATTCCACGAGTCCATGGATGGTAGTCTCGGCACAAGCATTGCGTGCAGGAGAGGCAAACTCATATCCTGAATAAGTGTCTATTCCAATGAGGACAAACCTCTGCCCTTTCCATGATGGAAGAGGTCCAATATAATCAACCTGCCACCAGGTACCTGGCTGATCACCCCAAGAAATGGAACCATATCAAGGACTCAGTGTCGGTCTCTGCTGCTGGCAAATTGGGCACTCAACAGTGGCCATAGCTAGGTCAGCCTTGGTAAGTGGAAGTCCATGTTGCTGAGCCCATCCATAAGCTCCATCCCTACCACCATGGCCACTTTGTCCATGGGTCCAATGGGTGATGACAGGGGTGGCTGGGGAAAGAGGTTGAGTGGTGTCTTCCAGGACCTGCTCAAGCCCAATCATGTATATACCACATTTGATGATGGAATGCTGCTGTGCACAACCCACTTTATGGCTACATGGGTCAGAAAATACCCAGTTTACAATAGGCAGTTCAGATTGCATGGTGACTTGATGACCAGTAGTCAAACATTTAGTTTCCACCAAAACCCAGTAACAGGCCAAGAGCTATCTCTCAAAAAGAGAGTAGTTATCTGCAGAAGATGGCAGGGACTTGCTCCAAAATCCTAGAGGCCTCTGCTGTGATTCACCTATAGGGGCCTGCCAGAGGCTCCAAACAGCATCCCTATCTGCCACTGACGCCTCAAGCACCATTGGATCTGCTGGGTCATACGGCCCAAGTGGCAAAGCAGCTTGCACAGCATCCTGGACCTGTTGCAGAGCCTTCTCCTGTTGTGGACCCCACTCAAAACTGGCGGCCTTTCAAGTCACTTAATAAATGGGCTGGAGTAACATACTCAAATGAGGAATGTGTTGCTTCCAAAATCCAAATAGCCCCATTGGGCATTGTGCTTCTTTCTTGATTGTAGGAGGGGCCAAATGCAGCAACTTATCCTTCACCTCAGAAGGAATATCTTGATAGGTTCCACGCCACTGGATTGCTAGAAATTTTACCGAGGTAGAATTCCCTGAATCTTATTTAGATTTATTTCACATACTCTGGTATGCAAATGTCTCACCAATAAGTCCAGTGGATTTGCTACTTCTTGTTCACTGGATCCGCCAATCAGCATAATGTCATCAATGCAATGAACCAATGTGATATCTTGCAGAAGTGAAAAGTGATCAAGGTCTCTCCAAATAAGATTATGACACAAAGCCAGAGAGTTGATATATCCCTGAGGTAGACAATAAAGGTATATTGCTGGCCTTGCCAGCTGAAGGCAAATTGCTTCTGGCGGGCCTTATAGACAGGAAAGGAGAAAAAGGCATTTGCCAAGTCAATGGCTGCATACCAGGTACCAGGAGATGTGTTAATTTGCCGAAGCAATGAAACCACATCTGGCACAGCAGCTACAACTGGAGTCATCATTTGATTGAGCTTATCATTTGGTTGAGACTATCATCCAGTGTCATTCTCTAAGATCCATCTGTCTTCTGCTCAGGCCAATTGGGTGAGTTGAACAGGGAATCAACACACCTGCATCTTTCAAGTCCTTGATGGTGGTACTAATCTCCATAATCCCTCCAGGGATGCAATATTGTTTTTGATTTACTATTGATTTACTATTTTTCTAGGTAGAGGCAGCTCTAATGGCTTTCATTTGGCCTTTCTCACTATATTACCCCTCACCCTACCAGTCAGGGAGCCAACGTGGGAGTTCTGCCAACTGCTACATATGTCTGTGCTAATTATGCATTCTGGCACTGGTGAAATGATACACAGAATGAGTCTGGGGACCCACCAGACCCACTATAAGTCAGGCCTGAGCTAACTCCATTAATTGCCTGACCTCCATAAGCCTCTACTTTAACTGGAGGACCACAATGACGTTTTGGGTTCCCTGGAATCAAAGTCAGCTCAGAGCCAATGTCCAATAGTTCCCAAAATGTCTGTTCATTTCCCTTTCCCTAATGCACAGTTACCCTGGTAAAAGGCAGGAGGTCTCATTGGGGAAGGATAGGAGAAAGATTCACTGCATAAATTGTTGGTAATGTAATTGGGTCCTTCCTCAAGGGGACCCAGTCTCCCATTCATTCAAGGGGTTCTGGGTCTGTAAACTGCTCAATTCTGGAAATTGATTGAGAGGCCATGTTTCTCTGTTTTTATAATTCAAAGTAGTCTTTTGTCCATTCTACTTAGAAGGTTTCTACTTGTATAATTTAAGTAGAAATTCAGTAGGCTTCCTATCAATTTCACTTCTAGGAATACTGTGATTAATTAGACAATGCCAGAGCTCTACACAAGTCAGACTATTCTGATCACTTCTTTGCCTCTGCTGTCCATTTCGGTAGCTACACCCACCTTGCCTTTGACAGTTGAGTGCTGCCACTTGGCCCTTGCCACCTTGGAATCCAATTATTCCCACTGTATTTAAGTTTTGTAGTTGAGCAACTGCAGTTCTCACTGTTAGATATGACATACAGAGAAGAGCAATCACAGGACTCTTCAAAGATGCAGGTGATACCCTCACAAATCTATTTCACAAGGCATTAATCAAAGGTATATCTTCTGGACCCTCCCAGCTGGGATGAGTAGGTCTAAAGTGACTAATCCATTCCATCATCCCAATCTCCCTAAGCCTTTGGATCCCTTCCTCTACATTAAAACAAGGGAGATCAGGCATTCCAAGCTTGCTCACAGTGAGCCATCTTTTAATCTATATTTCAGCTAACCAAGCAAATAAACTATTAGGACCTTTTTTAACTCCCTGAGCTGCAACATTAAATGCAGAGTCCCTACTTAGTGGGCCCAAATCAATACATTTAGCCTGATTCAACTCTATGTTCCTTCCACCATTATCCCACACCCTTAATATCCATTCTCATGCCTGTTCTCCAGATTTCTTTTTACGTAAGTTAGAAAACTCAAGCAGTTCTTTTCTACTGTAATGCACCTCCTCATGGGTCACATTCTCAACCTCACCAATAAGGGCCTGCCAGGACTTTCATCTAGTTATAAGTCTAGAAGCAAATGGGTTGTTGGGGTGCTCCTGAGGAGAATCAAAATTATCTTGCCTGGAAACTGCCTCAGGGGAGGCCATCACTGTTGCCTCAGGTGGTACAGGCCTTATCTTCTCAGACAAAGGTGGAAAGGCTTATGACAGCATGGGTTGGAGAGATGATGTCGTCATTACTGGGGATGGGGAAACTGTTCCTTCTGACAAAAAAGGTTCATCAGAGTTTACAAACTCAGTGTCCAGCTTCATCAGGGTCCTCCCAAATGTCCCCATTCTAAGTTGCAGGGTCCCATTCTTTTCCAATCAATGCCCTCACTTTAACAGTAGATACTGTGTGAGGCTGTGCATGCACCTTTTGTTGCAGGTCAGCCACTTGCATGATATATCTGTTTTTCCACAACTTCAGCTTTCTCTACAGCAGATGAGACTCTTGCTCATGGCAATCTTAACAGATTTGAGGCTCAGTATCTGCTTTGAAGCCAGGAAATAGAATCCCTGAGTTCATCATTTCCTTTCATCACTTTGTCTACTGAATTTAGGAACAACCAACCAGCTTCATTATGTTCCTTTGTTCTCAACATATAGTCAAAGGCATTATGTATACAGTCACTAAACTCCTAGTCTTTCACCAGTGATGAATCAGGAGTGTCAAATGCATCTATTTTGCATAACTCTCAAAATGGTTCATGCCAAGGATTATCAGTGTTCTTCACACTATTAGAAGTAGAGTCCTTAGCATTTTTGGGTCTAATCACATTAAGTAGCCAACTCCAAAAACCCCAAAACCAACGAAAGAACTCCATCATTAATATTCCATTCTTCTAGAACCACTCCTGGTACCAAAATCGGTATTGGTCAGGGTTGTCTAAAGAGACAGAACTAATTAAATATATATATATAAAATAAAATAAATATAAATATATATATTTAAAAAATATATAATAAAATATATATTATAAATAAATATATATTTATATTAATATATTTATATATAAATATTTATATATATTTATATAAAAATATAAATATATTTTTATTATATATAATAAATATATATAAATATATTTATTTTTATTATACATAATATATAATAAATATAAATA